>CAEGAE010089916.1:0-25915 GCA_903067095.1 Girardinus metallicus | reverse complement strand
ATATATATTCATATATTATGAATATAATATATTCATAATATATATTATGAATATATATTAGGGGGTGGGAGGGAGGGAGGGGGGAGGGGGGGGCACATTCCTAACATTCCAGCTGTCACTTTGACGAAAGGGTGCTTATTTAATCTTCTGACCATTACAGAATAACATTTCAAAGCTGCATTCACACCATATGCTGTTTACACCTGTTACACAGACTGATGAATCAATTCCTCACTGGCTAAACCAGTTTTCATGGCATATCTAGCTTCATTTTTCTTTGTCCATTTTATACCAAGTTCTACACATTGAGATCTGTATTCATAATTGTTTGCCATTGATGGAAATTAGCTTGCATTTTTCGTTATTTCTTACAATATTTCAATTGAATATTGAGACACAATTTTCAATTACATTTATTTTCAGTTGAATTAAAATCTTTTGCATTGTAATTATATGCAAAAGACTTAGTGCCATATAATTAGGAATGCTTGATTCCAGTCGTTGCAGACAAAAAGGGAACAACTAAGAATAAGTTTAGGGGGCAAAATTTGTTCAAATAGTGGTAGATTTCTTTCTTTCTGAATCAAATCATCATTTGCATTTTATATTTACTCAGATTTGGCTATGTTCAGAATTTGTTTAATAATCTGATATATTTAAGCACGACAAGTTAAACCAAATCTAATGTTTTTTTACTTCATTGTCTAAATCATCAGAAACATTTGGATGGTCCGTATTTAGCAAAATAACACTTGAGTTTGTTAAAATAAAACCACTAGCCTCCATCATATATAAACCTAAAGGGTGCATTAAGGGGAAATCAATGATTTAAAACAGAAACAAATAAACTGAAATGGAGAAACTACTTACCCAAGGATTGAACAGGTTGAATTTTTTTCAAGTTATTGAAATTTATAGGGGCATTAAAATGAAAACTACTAAATTATGTTATTAAAAACATCTTATTTTTGACCACTTGGGGAGAATCAAATAAAATGTAATAATATGAGGTAATGTTGCAAAGTTAAGTCATAGGCTTCGTATTTGCAAACAGACATACAATTATTGTAAAGTGTCCATCAGCGTTATCAAAATGATTTCAGCCCCTAAGGTCTCAAATGGGATGTGAGTTTATGTAAAGTGGAAGTAATACTGGTGAGAGCCACCTTTAGGAAACAAATTACCAAACTGATGAATTCATAAACAGAGCTAAACCCGTTTTACTGTGTATTGTCCCTTGCAGCCTGTTCATGGTGAAGGTGCTGACATTTCAATTAGATACAGTATGAGAAATGGCTCTTTCAGGAATAGAAATCATATTCTACACCAGCTAGACCTGCTGCAGAGTGTGTTGGAAAAGTTTTTTGGGGCTAAGCTCCAACTTTCAGTCCTTCATGCTCATTTCATACTTTCCCCACTGCTTTACAGTCGTTTAATTGTCTTCACTCTACTCAAATAAAGGCAATGCCCAACAATTTCAAATGTGCTATGCAAATAGCTGAGTCTGAAAAACGTCAGGGTGAGACTAAATTAATTTCAGCAGTCTAGATTGACAAAAAATCTCATATTTTCTTCTATGAAAGTACAAAAGTACAAACAGTTGACATGCTTCAAGTGATAATAAAAATATAAATAATTTTCTTATTTTAAGATTCTTAGATAATCCTCAGGTTTACAATTAGTAACTTAGACATTTTAGGTGACTTGTGAAGGTAATTGGTTTTACTACATTGTTTATAAGAGTGTCAGTGATATTTTTTCTGTAAAAATTTTGATAACCTTGTATCCTTTTCATTCCAATTCAGAACTATGTTGCACTTTGTCAGAGAAAATGTAAATAAAATATACTAAAGTCTGGCAACATGTGAAGCATTTTAAGGGGTGTTAATGGTTTTACAAGACACTTTAAATGTATGCAAGGGATTTGTTTTTTGATCTGTTTCTGCCTACACAGTGCAGTCAGACAGGGCATCATGCATTACTGTGTTTCTTTTTCACAGCATTATTGCATCCTGAAGGAGTAATCTATGACTATTATCAAAACTTCATGAGGCAAATATTAGCCATTCATTTGGACAGGTGCTCATATTTTTGTAATTATATAAATGCATTTAATTTAGTTACTTTGTGTCAAATAAGAAAACTGCTACCTATTACACCACACAGCATGTTCCCCACAAATGCGATATGATCCTCCCTTTCGTCTTTCGTATCACCTTCTTATATTACTGTACATGATGTTGTTTTTACCCCTCTGCCCTCTGTGAGTGCCTGTCTTAATAGCTTTCCTACGCTTCACAAGCTTCTCCAAGGCTCATAGAGCCTCGGGGCTTATAGGTCTGCTTCACTCTCTCAGAGGCAATAGTATTGGCAGTTCATCCAGGTTACAGGATAAATGTTTCAACAGAAGCACCCTGGAGCTTTCTGCTTGTCACAGACACTCTTCATTTGACTGAATGAGTGTGTATGTGTGTAAAACTATTCTTTCTAAACCTCTATCCTCACTGGAGGGAGAAGTGATTGGTCTTTCGTTGGTCTCTTGGAGACGTCAGTGTGAATCAATTTGAGAGACAGACGGCAGGCCTGTACTCCAAACATGCAAGTTAAGATCATCTCTCATGGGTACTAACTGAGATTGTCTGCATTATAAGCTACCCAGGGTAGAATACTGTAACTGATGAGTTTCCTGCACCCTGCTATCCCATTTTAACTCGTGTTGCATTCCAAAGGTTTTAGCTGGATATGTATTACTGCACTGCCAAATGTTTTACCTCCCAGACTACTTAAGACACTATGTAATGTAAAGTAGACAAACTGTTTGCCCTCTAATAGATCAACTTTTTGAGCTTTATATTATGTTATTGTCATTTCCTCATTACAAAACATACCTGGAGCTCATTAAAAAGAAAGTAAAGAAGCTCAACTTGTTCACAGATAGTCTGTTTCATACCATACTGTCACGACATAGTGTGACATGTAAAAAGATTTTTTTATATATATATAAAAGCTGTTTTTTGCAGCTTTAGTGTAACATAGTAACTTGATTGTGATATTAAAATCCTTTGTGCAAACTTACTTTGTAGGAGACCTCTGAAAACAAAGATTCCATTTTAGATCAGATTTGTTTGTTGTCATGGTTGTTGTGCCAATCTCTGCAGGTGCACAGTGCTGTACAATCAGAACCATCCATATATGGGAAAAATCTTTTAGGTTGTTTATTTATTTTGGAGTAGCAAAAGTGTTCTTTCGAGAGGTCCCACATTTGAGAGCTGTAAGAGCAAAGTTGTAATAATCTTTTGCTCTACTCGACTGTAAAACAGAAATACCCGATGGACAGAAACAGTGCAGAGTTTAAATTGAAATATGCAATGTAAGACTAACAGAAATATGAGCTTTTGTCCAACATAAAGAAAGGGAGCAGTACAAAAATACATTACTGGTTTAAAAATAAGATAAATTAGGAACATCTGGAAAAACTGTCAAAATAATTTGAAATTGTAGGAAAGAATAGGAACATTTAAATTTCCAGTTGTAATCTTAACAATAAACAGCAATGAGATAGTACAGCCAGAGAAGCAGAAATGGATCACAGTGCCCTTTCTGGCATTATGTGACATTTCCTTTCATCTTACATGTTGAAGACAGATTCATGCAGACAGGAGACACAGGGATGCATCGCTTAGGCGCATGGACTGTCAGTGAGCTCATGGCTTGTAACGCCTATGTACCAATGTCAGCAGCTCTTATTGCAAATGACAGCCAAGGAAAAGGTGTCTGAGTGCAAACCGCACATTGTCCTTACTCGATGTGTCACGTTAAAAATTATACATCTTTCAAATTTTGAAAAGGAAAGATTAGAATTGACAGTCTATAAGTGTTCGTGTTCATTTCAACACAATCTGAATGTATTCCAGTTTGAATAAATTTGCTCTGTGTGATATCAGTGCTGGTGTCATTAAACAATGAAAAGGCTGGCTGCCTGCCAGAAGACAAGTGAGCAAATGAAGACACCAGCATGAGGTAGGGCACAGAGAGTTGGGAAGGGATGCTTTGAATAACTGAACATACAACGTATACATCACTGCAGACATTGAACACCAAGAGGATAATTTAAAGTCTTCGGAGATTTGGATTTCTTTCATGCATGAAGGATTTTCGGTGTCTCTTATATTGCAAGGGGTTATTTAAAACTATCTGGCAACACTACTGATGCCAGAGGGAATGTAGCATAGTAAAGAGTTTGGAGTGCAATAAATGTAAGAAGTTTATTTTTTGTTCCGATGTAAAACAGAAATACCTGATGGAAAGGAACCATCAGAAGAGCTGAGTTGCAAGCTTGTGTGTTTGAGAGACTCTGTAGTGAATGGTGAGGATAAATAGGTTTTTTCTTTGTTGTAATGAATAAGGAAACGAATGGCTTTATTTTGCTTCATCAATTAAATTAACCCAGTTAAGTATCTTTCAAGCTCACTTTAAACATTTTACTTCTAATTTTGAATCACGAAAGGGTAAACCCTGAACTTTAGTTTAGATTTCAGATTAACCTCTTTTTGAGTACAATATCCAAATATGACAACAATAGCAACAACCTTTTTATGATTTTTCCTTTTTGTGTCTCTGCAATGGCAGGGTAAGAGGTGCCGAGTAGAAATATCAAGTAGACCTGCACTTCTATGACATTACAAAATTAAACATTCTCACTTTGGAAACACTGCTAGCTTTCTGTGCATACTTGTCTTGTCTATTCACATTCAAAACATAGAATGTTTTAATTTGTCGCCATGGTGCTCTACACAGAAATATAAAACAGAACAATCTCTACACTAACCTGCCGTCTTTTCTCTCTTCTATAAAAAGAAGTGGGAAAATTGGCAAACTCCTAAAATGTACGATGGAGCACATGACTTAAGTAACTTTTTCTGATTAGGAAATTAACTAAAAATCTTAGTTGGTACACATTTAAATAAAAACTACTAGATTTCAGATACATATGGGAATATTTACCAAATTATAGAAAATAGAACTACACAAATACTATTCAATATATACTATACTATTCATAAAAATATGATTTAATAAAACAAAAAGTAAATCAACATCAGCATATGTCAAACTTCTGCACGACAATAACAACTAATAATGTTTTGAAAAGGTCATGCAATTTATACCATTTTGAATATAGCACAAAAGGTTGTAATACAGCTGCACTAACTGATAAAATCCTGAGTAACCAAGGAGACTCAAAGACTCTTGCACCATTATTTTTTTCCTGGTAAGAATCATACTTCAGAGAATCTCTGGAATATTTGAAAGCGGTAACTCAACTTTTACTATGCTCTTTTTGGAAGTTTGTGATAAAGAAAAGATATCGTATCAGTTTTCTAGGACTCACTGTTCAGACTCTATGAGATAAGAAAAGCAAAATCTCTCAGCACTTCAAATTAAATAATATCATGACCCCTTGATAACTCTTCTTCCACAAGACTTGACTTAGACACATCAGTCTAACAAAGCAAAGTCGAGTTTCTTTGTATATTAGATTTCAGCAGCAACTCAGTATAAAGTGCTTTATATGATAAAAACATAATACAACTAAACGAAAAAGAAACAATAGATTATAGTAGCAGAATAGACAGAAGGAAAAGAAAAGTTGTTAGGTATACCCAAAAAAATCTATTTTCCAGTTATTATTAATCAAAGGAAACTCAAAACAGATGGGTTTTTAGCCTCGATTTAAAGGAACTCAGTGTTCTAGCACTATTGCGGTTTGTGGTACTTGGGGCGAAACGTTGGGAACAAGACTTGGCCTTGCTTTTTTTTGACGATTGAATTGGACTTGGACATTGGAAAAATCAGTCATGGGCATCTCTGATGTACGTGCCGAGTTGCTTGTATTGGCAGTTGAAAAACAATGATTAATTTTATGTACTCAGTTTATCTCACTACATCTTTTGCTTTTAAGCAAATATGTGGTTGTCATTGGCTAAAACACACAAAAAAAAATACATCATCATCCACTTTTTGGTAGTGTGTAGCAATAAAATATGGCCTCAAACAGATAGGATTTAGAGAAAAATAGACTCAAATCCGTTTAGTAAAAATATTTGATTGAATTAGAGATAATTGGGAAAAGGGTTTTAAACTGTTCAAAAATAAGAATTTTTCTCAACGAAGTAGCAGGTTATGTTTTGTCTCCTCTTTTTGAAGTTCTTAGATGCTTTTAAGCAAGGCTACAGGCGGCCTTAGCTTCCTTACTTTGCCATTGGCACAGAGTTATTCAAGTTTAGATTTCCCCCGGGTGGTCAGATTAAATAAGGTAGCTTTAAATAGAAAGCAAGACATAAATCTAGTGAACCCACTACTTGTACTGCTCATTCTTACTATATGTTTACCTGATATTGTGTAATTATGTTATGAATTTATCATCTAACTCAAGTAAAATTCATAAGGTGAAAGTTTTGAGCAGAAAGTCCTTTCTTCTTCATAATCTACACAATTGTCAAAAAAGCTGGGAAATGTAAAAGTTATGCATGTTTGAAATTACTAAACAAACAGATGGTAAGCAATGGAGTGTAAGTTCTAAATGGCATTTACCTGAGTCTTGCTTTCTATTTAAAGCTACAAGCTAAAGCAAGAGCAGATGTCCACTGATGAAACACAAACACATGAGTTTTACTGGACTGTGCATTATGTGCATCTGCTGTGTGTGTTGTGTTGGAAGGAAAGATTTTCAATGTACAAGACAAAAAAGACTGCATGTGTGTCAAGTGAGCCCAGATACATAATGTATTTTGATGACATAACTTTTATTCAGTTCAGATTCAGTGTTTTGCAATAAATTGGCATTACTCTTCCTAAGCTAAAATAAATTATCTACATGTTCAATAAAACCAGGATAAGCTTTCACAATTGTCCACCACCAGACATAACAGGAATCTTAGGTAGTTCTGTTTTTTTTTTTTTTTTTTCATCATCAGTTTGCCAGTGCCTTTTGGATGCCCCCCACAGAAGGCGTTGTGGGCATGAACCACTGGGAAAAAAAGCTCAAAGGAAAATTGATAGTACTGGTTGTGGAAATCACACAAGGCCGCTATTACTTAAAACAGGTGTTTTAAAACTGAATGTGGTTGGCATTTGATGGCACAAATAATAGATGAGGCAAATGGCAACCTACTACCTGGTAAAATTTTAAAAGGTTTCTCTTGCACAGATTGGGGGAAATGAAGGAAGGGGTACATATAAAAAGAAATTGTCCAGATTTCAAAGTTGTCTTTCTGGAGTGAAATTCCAAAGTGAGTAATTTAGTTTTTTCTTCTTTTTTTTTAAGCAAATGGTTAAAACTGAAAAATTTAACTTGAGGTTTTGTGGCATAAAATACATTGCATGCTTGGCACATAGAAAGCCACACATTTATAAAACAAACCTGTACGCACAGCAAAAGATGGTGATCACCTTGCTCTGGAATAAGAATACTTCAGAAAAGTTATGAGTTTTGGCAATGAGGGCAAAGTTAGGTAAAAAAATAAATAAATAAAGTATACAGTTACATATATGATTATCTTCTGTTTTAACCCAAAAGCTACTAGAATTACTTTGTTGTTGAAATATTCTATAAAAAGAAACTTGACTTTGTGTTATTAGTTATTTTTTTTCACACAGAAAGATCAGTATCTTTATGCTGCCCACATATGAGGGTTATTATCTTGTATTTTTCTATTGCCAGTCTAGAGTCACATACAATAATAACATTAAATATTGAAATAAATTATTTCCTATTTATGAGTTAGTTGGAGTTTAGAGAGACTTTTCTGTGATACATATGGGAAATTTTAAAAAAGAAAAAAGTGCATGCTGATATACAATTTTATAAGTATTTTACTAAATACAATGTTTTTCAAGCTTGTTGCCCAATTTATGTTCATGTACGCTTGACCTTCAGCTTAAAATAAGCGTGTTTTTTGCTCTTGGTTTTCCTGACAGATCACAAGCTCTTGAGCCACCTGTGTCCTGCAAACTATTCTAGTCATAGAGGCACCAGATGTCCTGAAAAAAAAAAAACATACAAAAATAACACAAAGACTGTTTACAGCGGGAAAGTATATATATGCACACACACACACACACACAAATACATGCCATGCACTGTTTGTTGTAATCAGCACAAACAACAAAAACTAGAGCAAAGTTTAAAGGTTTCTGTCTATTCTCTCTCTGTCAGCTATTCTAGCAAATGTTTACTTTTGTTCTCTATGTTCACAGCCAAACAGAATCAAAGATACTGTAATCCCTAGGGAAGTATGTGAAATGTTACTTGGGTATTTAACATAAATCAGTCATGCAATTAATTCAGAGCAAGGGCATACTAATGTTAAATAGAATAAGTTAAAGGAAATCACAAATGTGTCAAGATCTAAAGAGAGCTCTCTTTTGTAAATGTAATAATGTAGCTCATATACAAATATAAATGTAAATCCCACAATCTTGTATACAAAACAGGTTTTGCATTCAGTCTGACATGCAAAAAAATTGTATATAAATAACTGCTGTTACAACAGAAGTCTGTAATAAAAGGGAAAGAACTCTCCTAAAACTGCTCGGTAGTTTTAGGAGAGTTTATTCAACCAGTGTGTTTTGTCATTGCATTGTAACTTTTCACAACAACTACTGTGGCATTTTACTGAATGTACTTCACAGAAAACAAGCAATGTATAATATTTGATATTGTAATGAATGGGCATGCTTCATTATTGGAGAAAAAAGATAACACATTAATTTGATAATCATGAGGCATTGATTCTTCTGTGAGACTTTTATCTTCCAGCTCCAAAATAATTACCTTGGATTAGTTATTTATTAAGTGCACTATTATGTAGTGGGAAGGCACTTTGCCTAATTTATTTCCATGTTAGATGTCTAACAAAAATGCAACTTCTCCCGAGCAGCTTGCATTAGTTGTTAATATCTACGATAGAGAGTAAAATTTCAAACCCAGCTGAAAGCAAATGTTTACATGCAGTAAATAAAAATGCATTTATCAAACACTCTTAACTGCCTCATATTAAATCAGACTAATATATTTCCTGCGTTGGGTGTCTAAGTTAATCTTTAAATTTCATGTAAATTAAATTTCAGTGGAACCTTTGTCAGAAGCAATGCCAAATGCTAAGCAAAGCCTGTTACTGCACTTAGAGCTTAATAAAATTGCCATTAGATATGCTAAACTGAACTCATTCTTCCCACAGAGCTGGAATAACTTAAAAGAAATTAAATTGATCACTTATTTCATTATTTCAAATCAAGCAGATTTGCTATTTGGTTTTGATTTATTTTATTGCCTTCCTTTTGCCAAAACAACATCTTGAAGTTAAGATGGGGGCGGATTTTTATTAGAAAATTTTGGCTTCACCATCATTCAAAATGTTTGTTGAACGGGGCTCTAAATGTCTTGCTTTCAACAAGAAGGAAGACATGTGGCAAAGCTACCGACGTTGGGAATCGAACCCGGGTCAACCACACAACACAAGGACTATAACCTCCGCATACGGGGCATCCACTCCACCCACTCTACCCGCTATGCCACACGACAACCCTGCAATGATATTTCTTGATAATTACAGAGTTTGGGTCGCAAGTTAAATGGTGAAAAAAGGTGACCACTAGTAATTCTATCGGTTCACAGCACCATTGACAAATCAATAATTTTACATTGACATTCAAAAGGACAGTGTCACATCCATGACTCATTCTCTTTGGAGAGATTAGAGCAAATAGTCAAACACCAACGTGTATGTGCCCATGTAAATTCCTTAGTGGTAATAAAGGAGAGATGATATGTGTTGCTATACACATTGTATGGTTGGTGTTGAGTGTATAGTTAAGTTTCCTTTGATATATGCGTGTGTTTTGATGTGTGTTGCAGAGAATGAATGAGAGTTGAGTTTGCATTTTGAAAGACTATCTGCTGGCCTGTGTGGCTCAGCCTACCCAGTGCAGACTGTGTGACCAGTGGCAACGAGCTTTAACATGTGCTGACAGCTAATCAATACCAGATAGTGTTTTTCAGCTTTTAGGAAGAACTATTTATAAACAGGCTGCACCATCACACTGCAACCCAGATCAGATATTTCCATGGGATGAACCAAGTGCTGCACAATTAGATTTACACAAACATATAGACAATTACAATAATTTGTAATATAATGATATGTTTTGTATGGGTAGCAGTATGATTACTTTTGTCACCATAACATTGCATTATTTTTTTTTTGCATTGTTTTTTCAATGTGAAATTTTTAAATGAAAATATAATTTAAAAACATTTGATGATTTTCAAATATGCACAAATATTCTGCAATCAGTAATTAACCATTTATGAATTATTAAATTTTTAGTTAAAATTAAGAAAAAAAATAGAAATTTGGCATTGGGCATGTCATTGTGAAAACCAAAAGGTTTAACCAGTGGTGGTAGTTCTCAAGTATGAAGGACCAAATCCTGCATATGGGTAACCACAAAATGGCTAACACTCACAAATAAAGTCTGGCAGGGAGCTCTTCTCATCCTCACTGCTGATGATGACTTGCAGGTGAGCAAGAACACACCTGCTCATTTCACCCTCTAGTGGTGTGAAGCTCCAACACAAAAAGACAACAAACCACATTACTGACACGACCACCCCGTCAGCAACCGCCACCAGGCGGTCCAGACAACATAAACGGCAAGGAAGACTTACTGATGAGAGAAGGATCCAAAGTGAAGAAACGGGAAACCCGAGATTGGTCCTGGAGACTATAGCTCTACATATTGACAAGGTACTAGTAAAGAAAATGGATGAATTGATGAACTTTCTATTAAGTATGTTATAAGCCAATTAAATTTCTATTTATTAGTTTATAGAAAAACATAAAGCTTAATTATAGAAACATAGAAGTACAGAAATGTGAAATAAAATTGCTTAGAAATCTTTTGTATAGTCTTGATTACTGCTGCCATTTTTTCCAATTACTATAGAAACTAGGGATGAAAAGATAAACAGATTCAAACCAATTACCATACAGACGAGAGGCGTAGTCATGATTTGATGCATCTTTTCAAATTAATCTAGATGCATTGGTTTTTAAATATTTGAATACATAAAATCAAATGAACTCTGCTGCTGTTGCAGCTGAAGAACCCTGCAGGAGTTTATCTTAATGTGCTCCCCACTTAGGGATGGAAAAAACACGAAGCCATTTTATCTAGATTCCACACACTGACCAAACAGTTCTTTTTGTCGTTTATTTCCAGCCAATAATTCAATTTTCCCCTTTTTAGTAAACATTTTTAGATTATTTATGCAAATTTAGTGCTTTCAGAAAAGTGTGGTGGTTTGAATAAGTTATAATAAAAATTGCAGTTTTTAAGTGCGCAACATTCACAACTAATCAAGCTTTTTTCTGTTGTTTTTACCTAAGAGCAGTGCAAATGTTGACGTGTTTATGCTTAAAAAAGAGAAAGCGGGAGAGTTGGAGAGCAAAGCATGAAGACAATTGTATAAGGAGCAGTCTAACCTCACAATCCTGATGCAAGACGACAATCTGTTGACAGAGAGCATGAGAAAACTTCTTCAGTTCCTTCTCAGCGTTCTTGTCCTGCTTTTTTTGCCTTCAGTCTGCGTCGCCCCAGATTCTTGCTCTCCTATTCCCTTCAACCTTACATTAAGTTCATTGCACTCTGTTAATTTCCCACCCACCGTCTTTTGCTTTCGCTCTCATTTTCACTCTTTGTCTTCACCCACTAATGTCACAGTAGCTGTCATGTCACTGTGTTTCACTTACCAAGCGACCCCCATTAATTACCAGGTGGGCCAAGTCATAAATCTTGAATATAGTGACACGGGGAGCTGATGAAGAGCGACATTTGATTGTAGCACCAGCTTGCAAATTAGTGAGCCATTCAGTCAGGCTTCCCAAAAAGCAGTTTATTTATTTAGTAAGTCAAATAGTCATCCAGGTTTAAGGGTGAATCGTAGAAAATGTTTTATTTTGTGTTTAGCCAGGCTGCCTATGATTCCAACATCTGACAGTTTAAACCACCAATGCTGCTGTGTTAAACATTTATTCAGTAAATAATCCAATTCACAAATGCAATATGTTTCACAATACCATTCTATGTAAAGAGCTGCGAAGGAAGCCACTCAGTCTACAAATGGCACAGTATTTTTTCCTAATTTCCTAATTAAGCTTTACAACCTTCTATTGTAGTACAGCCACAAAATAATTAAAGCAACAATGGAACGATAAATTGCATAAATGTTTGCCTCAGTTCTGCTTGTTAATTCTGCAGTCAACATATGTGTACATGGATAATCACACAACAATGCATTTAATGTCCTACTTATGTCATAGAGTACTTATATCTATAACCTGGTAGAAATGTCAAACCCAGATTTCCCTTTTTCAATGGGGAAAATGGTGTTCCTGTTTTTAAGTCTTTGATGACAAAAGACTATGAATAATGCATTTAAAAATAGTCTCTCAGTGTCACATCATGTTGTAGGATCATGCAGAAAATCACTAACGTAAGCAGAATACCATAAAAACTTATTTATTTATTTATGGCGGGTTCACCCACCATACAGGAAATTTGTTGCACTGGCAGTCAGTCACAGAGCAGTAACCAGCCAAGCATCACCCAGCCATGCAGTCGTCATCCATGTTGCCCGCCTATTACAAGACTCATGCCGCTGCAGCAGCGGCAGCATGAACCCCTGAAGCTGACTGCTTGTGACAGGACCTACATTACATAAGGAAGACGAGGAGACTGTGGAGTCGGTGAGGCATCTCTGATGGATTTGTTTGTTTTCACAACGTCTTTGGTTGAGGATGCTTCCGGAGTTTAAGCTGCTCCTCAGCTCATGTCACAAGACATACTATGCAGGGTTATAAATACTACATTGTTTGTTCTGGTTAAAGCCTAATCATTTATTTTTATTTTTAAAACCTGACCTGATAATAATAAGCTGTAATTAATCATTGATTGAAAAAACAAACTATGTATTAATATTTCATTTTGTGTTAGAGACATGTGATTCCAGATTTTAAACTGTTTAATAGATCAAAATTATATTTTGTACAGGCATTCATTAACCACAAGTGTAGGTTAACTGCTGGTCCATTTATTTCTAAAAACTTGCAATAATCTGGAAACTTAATCCCTACCTACAAAGCCAGATGGATGGATGAACTGTAGAGGTAAGTTACAGCACTGAGGAAAAGTCTTGGGCCATTCCTTTTTGAACTGCACTGCGACTTTCAGTGCGATGCACCTCAAAGCCCTACCGAATGCTTATAGCTTGCTCTCTGCTCAACAGGGCGTCCTCACCACTGCAAACAAGATCTGGTCTGGAGGTGAGTGATGAAAATAGTAAAGTTACTGCAGATCCTCAACTGCTAAAGAAGGTTTGGCCCACAGCATCTGGAGCTCATGTCTGTAACCTAAATTACTGTACCAACAATTAAGATGACAGCATAAAGCCAAACTGGCAACAATTACATAAATCAAGATGTCCTCAAATTGTAACCTATGCTACATGTGAAATTTTACTAAAAGTTTATATTTATTTGACAAAAAAAAAAAATCTGTAAAATCTTACCCTTTACCATCTAGTGGTCTTAGTGCAATGCTCAGAAAGAGCATGGAAAATGTCACGGTTGGAAAGAGAGGAAGCGGAGAAGTTGTCCCGTTAGACCGTCAATTACCGAAACAACATAAAGAAATCGTTAAAGTCTGCCAAACCTCACACAGAGAAAGAAACTTGTGGGATATAAATGACCTTGTGTTTTAAGACCATGGTAGGGTTAAAAAACAAATATATAAATTAAATTTTATAATTTAACCTATTTGAAATTGTATTAATATTTTACTTCATGACTGTATCCTGAAGACAAACAATGCAGACTGTAGCATGTAAACAAAATAAAATGAATAGGTCAAGAATGACATTAAAAACAAGAATGAAAGAAAATATATAATGTATTTAATAAGTCTTCACTTACCTACTTTTTTACTCATATTCACCTACTATAAAAACACATGACATTCAAGAAAGTATTAAAAATATAGCATATTTCTACACACACACATACATATGGACAAACTTAAAGAAACTACCTTCATCCTCATCTCCATAGAATTCACATAATGTGTTGAGTTGTTTTCATTTCATTTTTTAAAACAGAAAATAGCTTCAAAAAGTCATCAAATCACAGTGCATATTGTGTCAACTAAGATCTTATTAGCTTTGCTACTCTCTCATCCTTTGTCTCTCGTATTTTCACTTTATCTAGCCAATCAAGACTAAAAATAACCCCACGTTAATCTCAGGGGTCATTTATAAATAGCTATCTGATTGTTGTGCTAACTAAGGGGTTTGAACTCAGTGCTGAACCAGCACCTATAAAATACCCCCATCATGTACCTGACAACAGCACCTGCTATAGTGTCCATCAGGCATTATTGTCGTAGCAGAGATGAAATTATATGGCTTGAACAAAAAAAGGAGATGTTGTCCTACAGTAGTTTGACAAAAGAATCTAATATGGATTACAGAACAGACATCATTTTCCCACATTTTAACTACAATCCTCAATTTTTATTTGCATTTTCAGTGATAGATCAACACAGTTGTAATGTGAAAAGAAACATATTGATTGATTTCAGAATATCTAATAGCTATAGAATATTTTATCAATATAGATACTATGCTCTACTAATTTAGATATTAATAGAAAATATATATCAAAATATCAATCAATACTAGTTTAGATATAAAGTGTTGTGTGCACTTATATTCATCCTTGAATATTATTAAGTATTAAGTTTTTTAATATTTTGAAATTTAGCTCAGCTTTATTATTACAGAAGAAAACGTAACACATTGCATTATTCAGTGGAAATGGAGTTCTTCCACACATTAAGCTTTGCATGTAGGCTGAAAAGGTTTATCTCTGGAGAAATATTTGTAACTTTTGTTTGGTTCTTTCATCCCCTTCACTTGTAGAAATTGGAAAAGGCTAAATAAAACTACTCTTTCGAGATTAATACTACCTGTAGGCTGATAAAAAAAAAAGAAGCAAATTCTGCATTTTGCAAATGTAAATCAGAGCATGCTGAGCCTCTGACCCAAGGTGACCTGATGTCTCTGTTTTCCCCGTTGCTGGAAATGTCAGTGTAACAGTGTGTGGAAAACAGATTGCAAGGTGAAACAAAGATACTTTATGTGGCAAGAAAGACAGGTCAGGCATGTTGGCCAACTGCTGTGAAAAACTTGGTCAAAAGGTCACTGGTACTGAGACCACTTGACAAGCAAACTCCTTTTCAAGTGGAGATAAGGAGAGGCTGAAGACTATCATGATGAAAATAAAAAAGGAGATGGAATTGTCATACTGTGTCAGATACTTTGAGTCCTCTGGTGCATTCTTGGAAATCTAGGTGATCAGTGAAACTTTATGTGCTAATAAACTGTTGAATTAATTTTACAACTACATTCAGTACAAATGAAGACTTCTCAGGAGAACACTTCAAGTAAAAAACTACAACTTGCAAATGGAAGTAATTATTTTGTCACAGCTTGATACATTTTTAGTTCAATAGGCTTGAAATAATGTCAATATTTCTTGTGAAATGAAGAATAATATTTGATGTCGGCTTCTATTGCCAGTTGCACAACTGCCCACAAAACTGGAACTCAATTTATCAAAATGTACGTAACAATGGAACCGTGCCAACAGATTTAAGGATTTTACTTTAAATTTTATTTAATTTTGCACAAAGCAATTTTTGCAAGTCTTTAGTCTTGTTGGGAGCCAAGTGAGTACATACCAGCCTCTTGACGGTATCTCCCTTTTGGTTGTACATTTTTAATCGTCATCCCTCCAAATTATCTGCCAACAGGGTTGCCTAGGAAGAGAGATCACATCAGATGCTGTTTGTCTTTGAGTCAATAAAACAAATAATTGCTACAGAAAGCCCTTTGATATATGTTGCTCCACTTAAGGCAGCAGTGGAACAAGTAGCTAGCTGTGTTATGGCAAAAATCAGCATGGAGCTATGGTAATTTTTTTGTTATACTCAATGCCTAGAAGAAAATCTGAGGCGCTGACACTTGAAAAATATTCAGTTTTCAAAGAAAGAGACAATTTTTGCATGTAACATTGTCAGTTTTCACATTTTAAAAATATGATACATAAAACAAATGACTGTTTTTTGGTTGAAAAAACTCAATAAGTCATAGTTCTTCAAAGAAATTCAGCTGTACAAAATAAATTATGTTCAATTCAGCTCTAGACTCAAGTTGATAAAATCATAAAAGATTTTGGACTTGAGTTGAATTTTACACCAGCAAATTTAGTATGACTTGAACCATTTGACTTACACCAAACAGAAAGCGTGCTACAAAGAAAAAAGCATTGGGTACGTAACAATGGAACCGTGCCAACAGATTTAAGGATTTTAGTTTTAATTTTATCTAATTTTGCACAAAGGAATTTTTGCAAGTCTTTAGTCTTGTTGGGAGCCATACCAACTCCAGTGAAAAACCTCAATTTTGAATAATCTTAGAATAATCAACTACATTTTCTGGTATCGAAACAAGATTTTCTCCTCATTGGTTACGGACTTACTGGGCCCACAGAAGTGGACTTTATTTTTTTATTAGAACAGAAGCAAAACGATTACACAGAACTTTTTAATCAGGGGACAAATATGAACACACTTCATTCAGATCTTGATTGATCAAATGCAAAATGCAAATCTTAAAAAATAGATTTCAGTCTGTGATTGGAAAAATTAGAAAATGTGAAAGGGTTAATAGTTTTGCAAAGAACAGTAGCTACAAACACAGATGGACTCCAGAAGTCTACAAAAAAGATATCTGGAAAAAGTAAAAAGAAAAACTATTTTGTTAACTTGTTGTAAACCCAATTTTCTGTTTACCTTGAATGGCTTTAATTGTGCATTTGACTACAAATGTGTACAGAGTTCACCTATTATATTTACTTCCTATGGCCTTACGGGAAATCGGAGAAGGAGCAAAATGACTTCTAGTGTCATTTTCTTTTAGTTCCTTGTGCAAAACATGAATTGACTCCACTTACATAAGAATTCTCCACTGCTAATCATGTTGACTATACATCAGATGCTTCAGCACAAACACTCACACATATAATTCCTTCATTGACAAGGTAAACAGTGTATAACCTGACTATGACTAAGTTATGGAATATGCATGTGCTCATGTGCATAAGCAGGTGCCATGTATAGTAACCCTATGTGCACTGCAAACTGACCTTGGAGTCTCCCTATGCTGGCACTCAGGATGTGACTCCAAAAATAACTAGTGCCAAACATTGATTACCGCTAGCACACAATGCTGCACAGAGCAGTGTAGAAAAAGGACAGGGACAGAGATATCGGCTTCACAGTTAACAGTTATTTCCCTGTCTCTGTCTGACTGTCTTTCTCTCTCAGGCCATGCGCTTATTTGCACTTTCCATTACTCGCAGGCATAGCAAATACAATATCAGGCGGTCAGTCTGTTGCACACTATTAGGTTGTTTCAGAACTTCTGTTACTAGTGTTTTTTTATGTGCAGGGGTTGGGATTGTAACATGAAGAAAACTATAATCTTTGTTTTGTACTGGTAATTTCATTTTTATTGAAATAAACAAATTTAGAAGCGTTTCTGCTACTATAAACATGGTTCTTTTAATTTGAACTTGGTAAATCTTAGTAGACTGTGACAGGGGATAGGAGTCGATTGAAGGACCTCTTGACCTAATTTATCATTATATTATCACTCATCTGCAATCCTCATTTTTTATTTAGGCCCCTACTGGCAGTCTTACTAAAGCCCACTGCAGTGTTTACAGACGTGTCCTCCCTAATTTTAGGAATGAAGGCATGGCGGTAATGGAGAGTGACACTATCTAGCCAGCGCTCTTACATGCTGTAGGGCATTTTAAAGCTGTGGCTGCAGCCACCCACATATAAGTTCTGCGACCAACATGTCAGGTTGCTTACAGATGTACCAAAGAAGGCACAGGATCATCAACATATGCAAGCTTTGTCCTTGATTCTTGTTAAATTATATTAAAAAAAAACTCATTAAACTTTATAGTAGCCGTAGGCATGCTTAATTCTTACAATATAAGAATGAATGCACTATAAGCAGAACTACCACCATTCTAAGTGCAGCACAAAGTATCAAAGTTTAAAATCTTTTTCCATATTTGCCAGCAGCCTATACCCCCCAGGCTATAAGACTTTTGAATTTACAGGACTGTTGAGAAATACCAACGTTGAACTTTGGGTTATTTAATTACTGGGGCCATTTATTTATTCACTTATTATAGTGGGGTTGGGAGCTGTTTACTTATTTATATTTTGTAAGATGTGTGTGTGCAAGAACTAGAGTCACTTTTTCCTCTTATGCACCTTAATTGGAAATCTGCTACTACCACCGAGTGTCGTACTCCAAACACAATTTCGTTGCCTTTTTCACAATGACAATAAATTATTCTTCTTCTCCATATTTCATGAGATGGAGTAAAAAATAAAAAATAAACTAACAATAAATCTGCAGTAGAATGTCAATGTTTTTTAACAATATACACAGTCACACAATTATTGATATTCTTTCAAATATTCTTAGAGTAAAAGGAACTTAAGCATTTTCAAGTTAGCGCCAATTCACAACAAATATCTCATGACCATTCAAGAAAAAAAAAATATCATTTAAATTCAACCACACATACATTTCAACTGATCCTAGTTATCAAACAGCACAGTAGCTCAGGTTATTATTCAGTTTATTTATCCGCAGATAAACGTGATGCTTAGCTGGATTGCTTTACGTCAGGACAGCAACAGAACAAGACAAATTGCCCAGACATGTCAAATGCTTGTTGGGCTAACCTTAGGGAATTTCAGGATCTGTATGAAATAAGAGTATTCTCAATATTTCCAGACCCTCAACATGTTTTAAATGCTGAGTTAGGCAGCACTAATGGGCAATAACAGAAAGGCTAATCGAAAGCTTTGGGAGTATTCCCAATGGACTCTTTAACAGCTGGTTCTGATCAGAAAAAAGGCTGGGGTCCGCATTTTCCCCTCTTCCTTTTTGCCCACTCTTTAATCTCTAATGAATACATAGCATGTGATGATACAGAGAGAAAAGAACTCCATAGGCATCTTTTCTGTAAGCTTTACCTTTTTGGTGTAGCTGCTTCAAGAAATCTTAAGTTGAAAATATTGAAGTTTAAAACTTTTCCAGAAAGCATCAGCGTTATCACTATCCTTCTGAGACAACCAATCACATATTCAGGAACCTTATTGGACTCAGAAAACTGACAGTGAAGCAGATGGAACTGCATATCCCAACTCAAATTGATGGGCAGGGCACAGGAAAGAGTGTTTGCTGCAGCAGATTAGTCGAACACTGAATGTTTCTGGCGAGTCTCGGGCAGTCATCTTCATTAAAGTTGTGAGATTATTTCTTGAGGTGTTAGGATGAAGAGCTGTGAAAAGAAAAAAAATCCTAGCACTCCATATGAGTTTTTCCTGTCAGCAACATACTCGAGTTAGATGTTTCGCCTTCTTTTATTGTCATCATGCAACCCATCTGCGCAGCATCTTCATGTTTCACTTTCCATAATTGTGACTACATGCTGTGTTTTTAATTTTTTCCTAATGAAGTATGCAATAGCATAAGTTCCATGCATTGTCCAAAATGCTCTTTCACAAAACAAATGATCAAGCTGCTTGGATGAAAATATAGAGTATTATTTAAGGTAACCAACAAGCACAAAAGTAACAATAGAAAAGGAAATAAAACGGAATTAATACAGAACCGACATGACGTCAACAGGCTTCTCAACAAAATATTTGCTAATCACAATAATTTTCTTCAAATATTGTTCCAAGCTGAAAAATAAAACGGTTTTTAAAATATAACGTGCAGTTATTTAATAATATGAGTGAAAGCTGAATCTACATACATAGTTTTCATATTGCTTTAAACAAGTTATTCCAGCTTTGAAAATATGCCAATATATATTTTTACTTTCCAATTTTGGTACCTGAATTATTCTTCAGTTTTTGGGCAATGCTACCAAATGGAGATAAAATGCAACAACATTTCATACCATGGCGATAAAATACAACAACATTATCAGGTATCAAAAACGGGAATAATATCTCCAGACAACAAAATATTTCTAAACTAAATTACATGTGAGATAGAAACTTTTTATGATCATTTATCTATGGAATTCACAATAATACTTAACTGCAAAAAATAAACTGATTTGTGTTATGCTTTATGTACATGGGTCTGAATTGTTTACACGTACGAAAAGGATAATGTGTGTGTACAAGATGGGGGCAATAGTGAAGGGGTGAATTTTCTCAAGGCCTTTCTGAGTCACAACAGTTGACTTTTTCACATTGCCTGCCACTAACCAGTGAACCAGTGTTATCACTTAGATAACTATCAATTCACAAATACCATCTTTTTAAAAAACAAAACTGGAATAATGATGCATACTGCAGTGTGATTGCATGATTGACTGAGATAATTCACATTTTTAAATTACGCTTTTTATCTTAACCCTTAAGTTATTCTGTTCACTGAATCAAAGAGTGCCAATCAAAAAACAAAGTATGACTTTGGAACAAAACACATGAAAATTAGGATTTTCCTTCGTTTTCTTTGGTTTTTACAGTTCTTTTATCTTTTTCTGTGTGGATTTGCTTCTCAGAAAATTAATTGGGTGTTTCAGTTGCTATAGTTATTTTTCTCTGTATGGCAGAGATAAGATCGTGATCAAAACTATTCCAGGTTCATTATGTGATTTTGCATACCATATTTGGGAAAACAACTACTTCCTAATTACAGAGAGAAATTCATACGGCTATGCCCAAATTGACAACATCTGTATCCTAAGAAAAAAAAAAAATCTCCCTTGTGGTCTAGAAAAAGAGACATATAATCCCCGTGGACCGAACAGAGCACGGACCAGGATCATGTTGCATAAATAGAGGATTTCAGAAGGAGTCAATAATGGGTGTGACGGAGGAGCCGTTATGAGCTGGGACGAGTCGGACGTAGCCCTACTGCAAAGTCCGTGCCAACATACAGGTACACTTACATACATACACCCGACATAACTTACTCTTTGGTTTCAGCACACGCGGTGTTTCTGCCTCAGCTGTCATATCCATCCTAGCTTGTATAGCTTGTAATTTTCAGTATCAAACATTTTCCCAGTTCAGATATTCAAACAAAGCTACTTCCGGATTATAGCGCGCCGGTGGGGAGTCACGTGATGACGTAGTGACGTCTTGAGAACGTTTTATTAACTGTGTTTTCTATTAAATTGAGTATTGTATTTTTGGTCATGGGTTCATTTTTTTTTTTTTTTTTTTTTTTTATGATTATCTTCTTGTGGGCGGAGCCTGTGACTGTAAAGAAAGGGCTCTGCACCGCAAAGCGTCAGTCTGAGTTTAGACTCCCAACAGGTTATGCCCAAGGTGATGGACTTTATAGCTGTTTTCTTGTCTGTTTTTGTTTAGTTTTTTTTTTAACCTGCCTGGCTGTTTATGCAACATTATGAATATGCTGCACAGGTTCTTTAACTTTTTTTCAACTGAAGATAAACATCATCTAATGTGAACTATGGCGTTGGCCTGTCATTTTTGTCCAAGTCATAACTACAGCCACAGTCAGAGAGAAGTCAAATTTCACTAGTGAAGGCAATAGATTGCCAATATCGGATAAGATTTGATTTTAAGTGTGAGAAAGTGTGGGTGCATATGGCAGAAAACGTTTTATTTTAACGGTTATTGCTATATTCAACATACTGATATTATTTATGATAATTGTCAAAATAAGAAACACTGAGAGCTGCAGTGACGTTATTAGAATGTGATTCCCAACGGAGGCAGAATGTTGAGACAGATTGTGTGCCTGCGAATGTTGTATAGCCCTTAAGCAAAGGCACACAATGAAAAAAAGCTTATTTTTTAAATTGTGTAACATTTTTCCCCCAAAGCATTTATCTTGTCCACTACTCATGCTCAACTTAACTACAGCCCTGGGGTAAGATGCACCAAATGAGCAACATTTCCTACTTATTGGAAAATGTTAACTTTATTTTAAAAATCATGCTAGCTCTCAGTAATCCTCAGTGAGTTAAGTAGAACAAAGAAAAAAGAGTCAATGACCTGCTGTTTAATCAGCTGCACCATGCTACTGGAACTGCATATCATAGATGTAGTGAATAAGAATCTTCTCACATAGTTTTGATAGCTTCAGGATAAAAACTGTGTTAGCTGTAGTTATATCTGCACTATCAAGTTAATGATGATATATAAGACTCGCCTTCATCAAAACTGTTATACCCTGACACCTTTTGAAAACCTTATATACATATGGACCTACATTGATTTAGTTTTGACATTAACATTATGGAAAATTAATATTAACAGATTAAAAGATTTTTTAAAATGTAATAAAAATATAATTTCCAAATAAGTTTACATTTTGACCCCTCCGCATCTATTCCCATTTAAATATGATGACACACAGGCCTGTTGCATCATATGGGCATAATAACATCTACAGTCTTGCCACTGTTGTTGTGAACATCTGTCTGTACAATCAGAAATTAACTGAAGTTGCCACAGAGAACAAGAACAAACACACGTACTTCTGACATAATGTTCCTGTTGATGACATATTTTAATTGTTTTTACTTTCACATTAGCTTCATCATTTTACCTTTGTCTCAGTAGTTTAGTTGAGTGTCACTAGTTTGGGTGTTGATTAAAGTATTTAGCTGTACTCTTTTTGTTAACAAACTCTTGTATATTAGAGAGAAGTGTGTGTTTATTCTACGCATGTGTAATATTTTGGTCAAGAAACGCCAGTGGTATCTCTGTGGACATCTGTTGAAATAAAATATGTCATTTATTATTTAGATGTATCCAGTTATTAAATAACTGAGGCTGAAGTATTTGGCTATTATATTCTTGATAATCAAGTGGTGCCCCAACTTGGTAATTTTGATCTAAATTACTTATTAATAATGACCTAAGCAATTATTTACATATTATTTACATTTATTCAGAGCCAAAATTGGACTCCTACAGTGGCACAACATTAAAACAAAGTTTATTTTGTTTTAATGTTGATATTAAAACAAAATAATGTTGAACAAGATATTCAACATTATTTCTTAATAAATAGCTGAATATTGAATGTTTCCAAATGTTTTCAAGTGATAAGTCCTAAAGGAAAAATAATAAAACAGTGGGGCAAAAGATATAAAAGAAGCAATGTTGATATAAGGCAATACCTCCACCCTGTAAAGGTGCCTAGTGAAGCAAATCAAAGAGACAAACTGGAAACCCTCTGGTAAACTGGAATGAGCAGATAATTGAGATGTCACAACACAGCCTCTGAGTAAACCAATCATATCCTCTTGCCCTGGGACAGGACCTGAAAATTCCTCCTCAATGAGAAAATGAAGTTTCATCTTTTTCACTGAAAATAAAATATTTGTACTTTTTGTGAGCCAACTTAAAAGTTAACATTATTATCAGCAAATACTTTAGAGACAATGGGGAATGGGTAGTAAAGCTAACTTTAAGAAAAATATCAAAATGTTTTACATTGGAAGTGATATTAGAGTTTAATATGAAAAATAATTAGCAAACTGTACAAATTGATCAGGTCCATTTAGAATGGAATTTCTAAACCTAAAATAATGTTTTAAAATAAAAAAAATTCTATATTTATTATTCTATATAAATACTTTTGTCATTTGAATTTTGCTCTTTGGCAACAAGGAAACAAGTAGATTAATATTAGACGGGGTTTTGTCACATTTTGTGAAACACTAATGTTTCTCACAAAACAACTTTGGCTCTCCCAATTTGTGGACAACCTTTCAGCACAGTGTGTCATAAAATCTAGTTAAGCTACTTAAGATAATTTTCAAACAAGGATAGGAAGCCTGTTTCAAGTCATCACTGTTATATTTTAAAACATGGTAATTTGATGTATTCTTAAAACAGTTTTTTTTTTTTTTTTTTTTTTTTTTTTATCTTAAACTATTTTAAAATGTTTACATGGTAAGGCTCCAAGTAACCTTTTTAATCTTTTAAAACTACAGGTTCAGTAGCTCGTGGAGATCTGTAGGGAATTGTAAGGTACCTTTGTAGTAAACGTCTGAGTCAAACAGCGTTATCTCTAAGAAGAGATAACGTGGAATTCCCTTCCTGTTGAACTCTGGCTGCCTTCAGTTTAGGTTAAAGCTGAATCATTTTTTAAGAAACATCTAGGTAACCATGAATGGTTACCAAATTAATCTACTTTATGGTATTGCAATTCATTTTTGATGAGTTTTAATGAGTTTTGTTTTATTGTTTTAGTATGTACATTTTAAATATTGCAGGTATTGTGTAACAACAACTAGGGACAAACACAGCAAATAGAGCTGCATGACCTCAGGAAAGAATTTAATTAAAATAGTTTTGCTGGCAGCTGTGACATGTTGATTAAGATTAACGATTTATCCTCATTTTGCAGGTTTTTTCTCCATTATACAGCTAGATTTTGAGGAATTCTAATAGGACTTTAACTAAAACCAGGGCATTTTCTTGTTTTGGATTCTGATTTGACTTTTCAGGAAAAAAGGGGTTTGTGTGAAAAAAAGAATGAAATGATGAAAAAACATCTTACGACCTCTGTTACATATAGTGGAGGATGTATGATGCTGTGGACCTCGTTCACCTCCAAAGGTTTTGTGAATCTTTGTAGCTGAGCATGTGGCATTACGAAATTTTTGTATTTTGGATATAGATAGAATATAGTATAATAAAAAATGTGCATTTCAGCAGGATAACGCTCCAAAATCATATGACCAAATCAACACAGATTCCATCCTTTCTGGATGGGTGGATGAAACCAAAACTTGGAAATAGAAGTATTTTTTCAGTATTTGTAAATGTAAAAAGTGTAAAAACTTGCCATAAAACAGAACCAGGCACAGAAAGAGTGTTTCACATAAAAACCACTCAGATTTAAAGCAGGAAACATTTTGCTGTGTAGCAAAAATGCAAGTCTCCTTATAACCATCGCACCTGGAACCAGATTTTTTTACATACTGTACAAATGCTTCTTTTTGCCCTCCAGGAAGATAAATTTATGTTGCTATCTAAAGCAACATTTTCTGATTGCTATGGAAGTGACTGGAATGAAAATATGTACAGTTTTTATGTTTTGTCCATTGTATGTGTCTGTGTTTGGAGACACGCAACAAGCATAACCCATCCATCATCCCTTATGATAAATGTTCAGCTAATTAATCAAACTTTTATTTTACATCAGGAGCAAAAAATGGGTCTCTGTTAAAATAGCCAAATCGCCCAGTGTCCACTGTCTGCACTTTATGCCTCACCCTGGAAAGTCTACCTGAAGTATTAGATTTTCTTATCAATCTATCAAATTTTATTTGTATAGCACATTTCAGCAACAAGGCATTTCAAAGTGCTTTACATCATAAACATAAAAACAAAGTCATGCAACAGAATCAACAATCAAAACATTCATTAAATTCATAAATGATTATGTTTCATAAACAACTCTAGGGAAGCTAGGTAGTCTAGGTAGTCTACTTGGCCAATAGACCTTTTTCACGACAACCGGAAGCTGCATCTGATAGGGCTGGGGTACTTCCTGTTTTATTGGCTGTATTTCAAGTACTCTAAGAAAAATGTTTCTCCTCCGGTCCATTTCATCATCCTTACTTAATTTGCCAGCACTTTCTTTCACTGATGAGGAGGAAATCGCAGCGGCGAATTCGCCCAACAA
>CAEGAE010089907.1:0-28387 GCA_903067095.1 Girardinus metallicus | reverse complement strand
GTTAACGTGGTTAGCATGGTTAGCCTGGTTAACGTGGTTAGCGTGGTTAACGTGGTTAGCATGGTTAACGTGGTTAGCATGGTTAGCGTGGTTAGCACTAGTAACTGTAAATGTCACTCTGAGTGAAGAGGATGCAGGCTGTTACATTAAGTCCAAGATTTAGAAAAGGCTGCCAACAAGCCAGTTATTATCCATCATAGAGCTTGAAAGAGTAAAACAATAAAACATAACTTTTCTGTACCTATGACACCTTTCAGTTATCGAGTTTATTTAGTGGGAGGTCGATATTCTCCTTCAGTAGTTCACAGCAGACAGAAATTGACTTCACAAGACAAATTGTTTATTTTTTTTCAAAAAAAAATAAACAATAAGGCAATTCAGATTTTAATTGCCTTAATTAAGTGAAATTTAAGGCAATTAAATATCCAGTACCAATCCAAGTCTAAATCTCTGCTGTAGCAGCCTGAATGTACCTCCATAGACATTTTCTTTGTAGTAGCTTCTACCATCTTTTGTTCTTCCTCTGACTTCATTTTTCAGCACCTTCCTTATACTGAAAACAGCCAACCCTATTTTGTCCCTCCTAATAATCAACTAATTTCAGCCAGCAGCTGATTTCTTTTCTTCTAAAAGGAGGTTTTTAGTATTTCTGATTGTAACTCTAGCATTCTGTCTTGATGTTTTCTCTGTATGCTTGTAAGCGCCATCAGAGCAACAGGCTTTAGGCCAGTTCTGAAAAAGTATCACTCTGGGACGCCTCGTAACCCGGGCTAGCTTAATCTGCCGTGTGCATAAAGCCAAACCGGTGTAATACTGTACAGCAGAGCTCCCACTGACTAGCCCTCTTCTCCTCTTCTCCTCCTGTCTGTGATGTGTCATATGACTGCGACAGAGGTTTGAGATCAGTCAGGCGCTTCAGAACCAGCTGAGACAGCATAGCGTCCTGTGTGCCGTCAGAGCTAGGCGGTGTTGATGCTGCTGCCTGTGAAGTAGTTTTAGGGCTTTCTAGCACCAGCGAGAAAAGCAATGAGTTACATAAGGAGACGTTTCCACAGATGCAAAGCAAAACTAATATTGGTTTCACAGAGATGACTGATGACTGATAAAAAAAAAACACAAAAGAAAACAAATGTTAATATAATCTAACTTTTTCAGAAGTAAATAATGCAGAAAATGAACAACCATGTCCTCAGATGTGTTTGTTATAGAATTGGACATTTACAGAGTCAAACTCTAGATAATAAAGTGTGGCTTGAGGGCTAAATGTAGCATTTTCTGACAAAAGAAAACACTGAAAAGCCACCACAGTGTGCAGAGCCGTAAGCAGTACAGATAGAGGCCACAAGGACGAGCGCTGTCTGAACCGACCCTTTTTAGTTTAACAAATGTTCATGCTGTGCTCTGGAGAAACGAGGACTGACCCATATAATTGGACATGATTCACTCCGACTGTACGTTGCGCTGTGACTGGAGACTTGCGTCTGACATATCTTAGGCCACGAGTTAATTTTATGTGTACATTTTTCTGGTTAAAAGCTTGTTTGGCCTCAGGGCTTCAGAAAAGGCAGGAAGATTAGGTGGATAAATGGTTCTACTCTCTGGTTAAGACAGGTGGCTTGGAAGACGGGTGTATATTCAAGTCGGTATGTATCTTGTAACTCTGATGAGTCCTTGATAATAAATACAGGATGGTTTCTATGTACTTTTTTTAGAAATAACAGCCTATGAAAACAAGAGCTTGGGAATTAATGGGCCTTCTGGCTGCAGTCCTAATGTTATAAGAAGTAGAGACAGAGTACTGTAATTACTATTTTTATGATATTACAAAACCCAGACAGAATGACGGAATTCAAGACTAAAACAAAATATCCTGTATGACTTTCAGATGACTTCTGGATCCTTGTGATCTTTGAGCTGTGTGACTCCCACAGCTGGTGAAGACTTAAGGGTTAATGAGGTCGGAGAGGATCGTTTCCTTATGGATACCAGTCAGGATGAGCTTAGTGATTTTAGTAACTTGGGCAACAAGCTATTGCTTAATGTCCGCTCACTTTTATGGGAGACTCTGGCTGCAACATTGAAGTCTAAAAAAAAGAGTTTCATCAGCTAAATTACTTACAACAATCAAGAGCATAGAGTTTATATGGCTGAGGAAATATTACTGTGATGGAAAAGGACCTTTAATAAAATTACTTTATTTTATATTTGCGGTTTTCACATATGTTGTGTCCATCTTTAGATTCCTGGACTTTGCAAAGACACTCTCACCTTCATTCATGTTATTTTAGGGTCAGTTCAACCAAATGTCAACCAGTTTTTATGCCCCGATTGTCTCTGAAAGAGGAAATGTGGAGACTCCTGAATTTATCTCAGCTGTAGTCCACATCCTGCTCGTCGCTGTTATCTCCTTATGTATAGAAATCATATTGCACCTATGTAACTGTAAATATACAGCTCTCCTGTATATTTTTTAAAGTGAGTATAAAATGTCTCCCTAGTGGGTACGAATTGTAAAGTACAATTTATTGACTCTTTGTATTATTGTTTGTTTTATTATTCTTGTAGTATTGCAACACAATTTCACTCAGTATGCACATTTTAAATGTACAATTGAATGACAATAAAGTCTATGGCAGGGGTGCCAAACTCATTTTCGTTTTGGGCCAAATCAAGATCATCAATGCTCTTAAAGGGCCGGTGGTGCCAGAATGTATCGATGAAACCTCTTAAAAATATTAATGAATTCTTAAAATTAAATAATATTGTTGAACATCTTTTCAGTCCTTCCAGGATTTTGTGATTTTTTTTTTTGCAATAAAAATTAAAGTGTTTCCGGTACAAATCTGGAAATATTTGCGCTATTTGTGCTTATTTATGACTTTTTATTACTCACTGTGTAGATCATGGACTATAATCTGACATCAGTTAAGGCTGAGGCAGCTATTTAGTACAAGTAAATTTTTTGATAATTTTTGAGAAAAATCTACAACGAACTCAAAATTATTAGTGCAAAAAAGTGCGGGGATTTGTTGATTTTGTGTGAATTTACACAATAATTCTCAAGAAACTAGAGAGACTGATTAATATAACTTGGCAGTAAGCAGACAAAAACTGCATTGATTTGATTAATAACATAATAATTAGGCACACTTATTGTTTAGTCTAGAATCTGGAGGGCCACAAAAAAGTTGTTGTGGGCCGGATGTGGCCCACGGGCCTTGAGTTTGACCCTATGGGATTAAACAGTACAAAACCATGAAGGGCCGAAATGACCAGGATGCGTTTACACAGGCTTAGTGGACGGTGAAGTTGAGTGGGAGATGTAACTTCACTTTTATTTACGAGCCTAATCTCTTGGTCAAATACAACATGAAACATGAGCAGATCGACTCTAATACAGCATTTCCTCTTGCCCCAATATCCCTGGATTGCTCTTTGGGCAGCATGCTTCTTTCTTCAAGCTGCATCAGCTCTTTATCAGGAGATAAGAGGACCAACATAAATAGACCAGGAAGGCAAGTGGCAGAAGATCCAACTGGCAAGTACAAAAATCTACTCAAGAGTTGAGTGAATCCCAGGGAAGATAAACTGTGTGGTGATGAGCTGATGAGGATCAGATGCGCCAAATGGACTGCCAGGAACCACGAAGCCAGACCAACAGGAGGAAGAGACAAACAAGGAGAAAACATCCTCACAGATCCAAATGAGAAGAAAGGAACAAAACACAAACCTAACTTATAACAGAAAAATGTTCATGATATAGAGGAGTTAAATCTGGGACGCTCGCAACTAAAACATGCAGTAGTTGGTAGTAATTTTGACTAATATCTTTTTTTTCTCCTTACCATCTGACATTAAATCAAACTAAACTTTTACAACAACCCTAAACAGTTTAGGGCTGTTGTAAAATAATATTTTAGTAATTGAGTACTCTATAGAATATTTTTACGATTAATCGAGGAATCTTGGCTCTCTCTCATAGCCATTCCTACCGTTCGCTCCAAAACCGTGACGACGCGATTCAGACAGCAGAAACGTTGTCGTAGTCCAACCATCGCGCCGCTAAATTCAACAATCCTTATTTGTCCCCAAACCCTGACAAAGCGCCGCACAATTCAACGCCATGCTGCTAGCACTTCAGAACAACTCATAGGGAGAAGTGAGAGCGCTGCCCACCACAGTTGATGATCCGGCCGGAACACGGTGCGCTACGTAATTTAACGAAGCTTCAAGGCAGATAGATTTTCCTCGAGGAATTTTAATAATCGAGGTACTCGAATCATTCGAGGAATCGTTTCAGTCCTACATCAGTTATAATTTTAATTTAGCATAACTATGGATATTTTTGGTTTATTCCTTTCTTTCTCTTAGTATTCAGAAGCTTTAATAGGCTAACGTATGCTCCTTTAAAGCCAGACGGTAATGAATGCAGTCATGCTTACAGAGATTGTTGGAGATCACTGGAGAGCGTTGGCTAGACACTGTGCAAGGACAGCAAAAGTGTGTTTGACAGTATTAATCATTCAGGCTGCATGTGGGCCTCTGTCTCCTCCTGACCATGGAAACCAACATGACACAGCCGGGCCAGAGACGGGGTGGGTCAGGCCACTCCGAGTCATCTGACATTACTTTACAATCATTAATAATTCACAAAGACACTGACTCCCAGTGCGGGCACTGCCAACTTGTATGCTGAAAGGATGTGAGCATGCTCCTATTGACACAGGTGTGAACATGTGGAAGTTTTCACTGTACAGTAGGTTAACATTTTTACATTACATACAAATAATGGTTGAAATATCAACTTAAATATACACAAAAGAAGGAACATAATAACTATCAGTAAACTGCCAACCAGGTGCAACACAAAACTGTTTTGTTTCTGACCTGCATTTGGATACTTTTATGCAACAAAGTAGGGCATCTTAGCAATCATAAAGCCCATTATTAGTATTATATTATCATGTCTAGGAAAACACATAGCCTCTTGTGACTTCATCTTACATGCAATATTCAGAAGTTGAGTCACTTTCCCACTGGGATCTAAAGCTTTGAGGAGAAAGGCTGAAGATGTAAAACTGGTTCAGTGGGTAACTATTGAGCTTAGATGCTCTCATCATGACTAGAATGTTGCAGAAATGGTGAGATTTTTAATGATAGAAACAAACCTAAATAAATGATAGCAGCAAGAATTACCATGTTACAATTTGCTCTTGCTTTTCTACAAACATCACATGTTCAAAATTATACATACAAGCTCCTCCGTATATACAGTGTAAAATACAGCTCTGGAAAAAATTAAGAGACCACCGCAAAATGATCAGTTTCTCTGATTTTGCTCTTTATATGCATACGTTTGAGTAAAATGAACATTGTTCTTTTTATTCTATGAACTACTGACATGTCAATGAAATTCCAAACAAAAATTTTGTCATTATTTTCAGAAAATGGGAAATGGTCAAAATAACAAAAAAAGATGCAGAGCTTTCAGACCTCAAATAATGCAAAGAAAACAAATTCATATTCATTTAGAAACAACAATACTGATGTTTTAACTCAGGAAGAGTTCAGAAATCAATATTTGGTGGAAAAACCAGGTTTTCAATGGGGTTCAGTGCAGTGAGCTCTTAATTTTTTTTCCAGAGCTGTCTATGTGTGTTCATGTACTACTTTGTTAAAAATTTATTTATTTTACAAAACTACAATCCAAAAAGCACTGAAAAGTTAGTTTGCTCACCACACGTGACCCTGAGTAATTTTGTAGTTTCTAGAAAAAAAAAAAAACAATCTACAACTTAGGCTTCAGAAATAGAAAAATTACAAAAATTGAATCACAATTTAAATATTTGTTGCATGGACTGGAAGACAAAGTATGTGTCAGTTTAGGTCAATATTTTAAGCTAATAAGTTTCACTGGACAACAAGTTTAATTTACTTAGAAATGTGGATGATTCAATGACACGTTGTGTTCAATTACCTGCTTTTTAACAAACAGCCAAGGTGAAAAGGTGTGACTTATAGTCTGGAAAACACAGTGTATTGTTTGGAAACCAAATGTTTATAGTAGTTATTCAAATACTATTATGTATTTATAATTTTACACCTTTTTGGATTTGAGAAAATTGATAATTAATTCAAGCAAGTGCACACAATTCTTGTTTTCAGAAATCAGTTAAGTCTTATATTACTTTGCCACATAAAAAGAACAAAGACAGTTTTTATTTTTCAGCTGAGAAAGGAATAAATAGAAAAAAACACACACTTAATTAGCCTTGACTGACGTATCTCTGGGAATATAACCACTTCCTCGGTGTGTGTGTGTGCTTGATGTCTCGAGGTTGTCATCCTTGGGAGATCTCAGGCGCCTCAGTGATGACTGGCTTTAATTGAACAGGCATCCGGCACAAATAACCAATTTATTGCATCTAAATTTAGCTTTCAGTCTTTGAAGAGCTCTGCGTTCTGAAAACTCAGGATCCTGCTAGCAGACCGATGCGAAGCTTTTGAAACAAGTGCAAGCTGTCACTGGAACCTGATGGGATTTTGGTGGTCGAATGTACAACTCAGGGGGGTTTAATAAAGTGAAACTCTCCTTTGAATGACACTGGTGTGATAAATAATTGCAATGCTTTCAATATGTGGCTTAGACTTAGAAGTAAAGTGGCAGAAGCTTGAACCTCCAACCATCACTGGTTAAAGTATGCACATACTTCTTTACCTTTTCATCTAGTAAGTATGATATTCCAATATATTGTTTTGAATATTAGAGAATGTTTTATTTCTTTTTTGCATTTTTATTTATTGTTTTGTTTCACAGATAAGTGTCTTAAACAGTTTCTACCTCAGGTTGAGTTTTGTTTAACATGTTACCCTGCCTCACATTCTCCAGCAACCCCAATTATGGTATTTACAACATCGATTATAAGGCTATAATCGATACAGTTTATCGGTCCATAACCTACTCAGATTCGTATCCGATAGTTTTCAAAGCATCTGCAGTCTGAACGGGCATGCTGCATTTTAGTTGACGTCGTGACGTGAGACATGCATCGTAATTCTTCACCAGATGCGGTAAATCTGGATCTAAGCACTATCTGAAAATTATATTTCTGAAATTTCAGAATTTATGAAAGAAGTCTTTGTCACTGAAATGCATCAGAACACAATCCCACCACTCCTGGTTCCGACTTCGCTTCCAAAAAGACTTCTCTACAGAAGTTGTACTCCACAAAAGACTTGTTAGCTTCCTTTATCTGTCTATGATCATCTGACGCTCCTATCGGCTTCCATTGTTGAACAACTTTAAATTGGTCCATAAATTGTACGTTGCTTTGTGACTTCTACATCCTTCTTCTTCATATGCGGGTCACTTTGGGGTCGTAAACCATTCACACAGAAATCTCATTGCACATTTATTAAGTAGCATGAACGACCACGCACCAAAAGAGAAGAAAACAAAATTGGGTTTCAGCATAAAATCAGAATTGAGCATCAAGATGTGATTTTATGTGTTGTAGTGGCGCAGGAGTAAAGCACAACCGATGTAAGGAGGCTTTCGTCCTCGACGCGGCCGTCGCAGGTTCGAGTCCCGGCCAGGTGACATTTGCCGCATGTCTTCGCCCTCTTTCATCATCCCCTTTCCTGTCTGACCAATTTCAAATAAAGTTGTATGGAGCCCCATGGGATTTGTTCGAGGAGGATTTTTTTTCTTTTGCATTACCTCTCAATACTTTTGCGTTCCTCTTGAAATAATGTACTGATAAGTTCATGCAGTGTAGTTGAATACTGAAAGTCTTTCTTATGGTGGCCACTACGCTTTCTGCTGTAATATAAGTTTTCGCATACAGGTCCCCTTTATGCTAATATCTCATCTGTAAGATATCTGAAGGTTTATATTTTTTTAGGATGGAAATGCACCACGAACCTTTGTGCAAAATGCAACAGCAAAACAGATCAAACATGGGATTTTCATCTCTTTCCATCCCTTCTAATTTATAAACGGAAACTTTCCGTAAGAATGAAAGAAAGAAGAACTATATCCAAACTATTTGGACTATTTCTGAGTAATAAAGTCATCTGACGGTTTTGTTTGTGTCTTTTTTTGTGAATAGTTAATAAAGGGCCGTTTTCATGTGCAGTTTCATCTCAACTTACACAAACGGACATAAACATGCAGTGAATTAATAGATTTTCAATAAGTCTTTTTCACCAAAGAATTAAGAACATATAAACACGTTTACACTGATGCTCTTTAAATGTGTATATATTTAAAATTGACATTTGTGGCTGTATGCAAAATAGAACAGGGTGTATTTGTGTGTTTATTCCAAAGTAACGCAAAAGAAAAAAATTCCCCATGTCCCTTAGGGGGCTCCGTACACTAGAGCCAATAAAACCTCAAGAAAACCAAACAAACAAAAGACCTGCTGTGTGAAAGTAGCCCAGCACAGACTGTGTTTAACTCTTTTACTGGCCAGATCAGTTTATTGCTTTGTGACTAGATTGTAGCAGCAGTGAGCCGACCTCACTGCTGCTAAGTGAGGTCGGCGTGTTTTGTGACCCTGTATTGAAATGTTTTGTTATTTATTTTAATAGATCATAAAATCCTGTGTTTTTCACACACCTCGTCTGGTTTTCTGCCCTTGTGAGAATACAGACTACACACGCACTCACCCACACACACACACACCGTGCAGACGTGTAAACTCGGGAATTCAATATGGGATTGGTAATCTGGACAGGGACCATCTGATCATTTTCTTGAATATCACAGTACTTATTTACACAAAAGTGGATTTCTAATTATTTACTCTATTTACAGTGTGTGACCTTTTAAAGCCTTTTGGGGTCTAGGTACGTAAATTACACTCCTTCCCTACCCTCATCATAGCATTTAAACTTTATCCTCAAATTTACTATTGCCCTCCCCGAGGCACAGCATGTCACTTGGTAACAGCAAGCACTCCTTAGTATGGTTTGTGTTCATTTAGGCAGCCTAATGAATTACAAGGGCTTTATAATGACTGTGTCTGAGCAGTGCTGTGGGGAGGTCAGATGGTTTGAATAACTAATGAACCAGGTCTCAAGTCGACTTTAACATGCACTGGAACATTTTGTAAGTGCTGCTTGAGAAAGTATACGGCTGCATACTACAACCTTCCACTATTACCACCTCGAGAATGTGAAGAAACGAGATAGGAGACTCTAACAAAGTAATTTGATTTTCCATTTCCTGTAGGCCTTTTGAGAGGCAGTCATAACTCCCAGGTCCCATCAGCAGAGAACGAGCGAAGTAGGCCAAGCTCTACTCGAGTAAAAATAGCGGAGAAAACTTTAAACTGAATTGGCCAAATTGTGTCTTGACACATGACATTTATTTTGAGAATTTTTCAGTAATTCTCATGGAAAGAAATCAGGTGCTGACCAGTTTCTCGATTTTGGTTTTATATATTTGAAATTCATCCTTCCATTTTTTCAACAAGTAGATGAAACACTTCCCTAATGGAAAGCAACCCAGGTACCTAAAGCAACTTATTTGGCAACTTTTGATGCAGATAAGCTTCACCTAAATGTGCTGCATTTTTCATCCTACCCCTAAAGCTGCTGTCATAATGTTTATTTTCCTGCTATGTGGGTGTGGTCATTAAAAAACGCAGGTCTCACATGGGTCTAAAGTGAAGAAATGAAGACAGTTTTGTCCTGTCACTTCTATGGGTGTAAGTGGTCTGTGATCTATGTGTAACATTCATAAATCTGTGATCTATGCATGTTAAAGTATGCCGCTTTCGCTTTGACAAAAAAATGTGTTTTATTTTTTCTACACTTAAGTACTTGGCAGAAATTTGATCTTCTAAAAATGTTAATCTGCGTATAGAAAGTTAAGCATTAACTGGTTTAATTATTATGAGGTGAAATAAGCACAATGTAGGTCAAGTGGAGCCAAACCAAGCATTCGGCATGCTGATGTGAGTGGATCTTTAGTGGTGCAGACAGAACATCTACATAGTGACACTGTAACATTTGAGTAGCTCTTCTACCAGTTCCATACATATTTATTAAATATGGTGCTCAAGAGTTCATGATCTGAAAATATTCAAGATAAAAAAACAGAAAATGCTGGCGCTGCAGTTTTAGAGGCATAGAAAGGTAAAATTGAAGGGTTATATACTTGAAGCAGCATTTCTTCCCACACACCCTGAAATAATTCAGGGTCACTTTGCCCTTTCACCAATTTGCACCTTCATTTTATGACAACCCATTGGTATTTCCTGCCTTTCCTGTGAACAAACTAATTTATACCCATATACCTAAATCATTGAGATCATAATTTGTTTTTAAAGAAGTATTTTTATTGATGATGGCGATAAACAGAAATGCTCACTTTAAATAATTTAATTAAAATATAAAGGTTGTCCTTGGTGGATATGGAGTATTGCAAGGTTGGTTTGAAATATCCCGTGATGGTCTTCTTTATCTGAAGAAGACCAGAATATTTCTTAACAACCTTCCTTATTCATGTTGCTGTTCTGTTCCAGAAAGATCCTTAAATGCTTGATCTCCTCCATTAGGGCAGTAAGTCATTCCCAACCAGGAAGGGGACGTACTCCCTTGTTTTGGATGCTTGCCACTCCAAATGTACCGTCATAAAAACCTTACTAAAATATACAGTTTGTTTTTTTGTTTTTTTTTTATCAAGTTGCAATCCAGCTAAACAATTCATGTTGTAAACTATAAAGCTTAAAGTAAAGAAATTTAAATTTTTTGGGTTTTAATTCTAATTGCAGTCATTTAATAGTAAAATATTGCTGGGTTTTATTCTTCCTATGCGGTCGGACTGAGCTTCTACCTGGAAACAAGGGCAAACTCTTAACTACGCTTGTGCACACTGTCACGTACAAACATACCACGCACTTAATCACAGATTTCTTCCCCTAATCTCATCCCTGATCGTCTAGCCCCTGTCATTCAGATCTATGAACTTCCATTAGCAACCATCTGTTACAACCTGCAGCAAAGCTATTACACTTCACACACTTACACACACACACACCAAAACGATAAGAATGGAAGCATCTACCTCACCCAAAGTATGGCTGGCAAATTTCTTCCAAGCCTTGAGAGAGATTGCTGAAGCGTTGCCTGTTTAACCTTCAGATTCGCAAAAACCTGTGATATGCTATGCTGCCACCCTGTGAACGCTTTAATGGGTCACCAGCCCTAAGACACGCACTTGTAGTCGGAGACAAAATGTGAGGTCACACACACAAAGGTGCAAGTCTTAGCATTCTGCTGTAAACACAGATACTGTATGTATCTCGTCTTTTATCTGTAGATTACATTAACTCCTGGTTTTGGTCCTTCAATCACTCTCACTGATAAAGGTCACACTACCTCACCCAGTGTACCTCGGCAAAATGTCACCGCTTAATCTGCTGCAGTATGCAGCTGCAGTCACCTTTCTTCACATATCCACTGCATAAACATTTTGTTTTTATTGTATCTGCTACACAAGCTGAATACTGATTTGGTTGAACCTATTTATATCCTTGAAAAGGATTTTATGTTAACTAAAAAGACTAAAACATTAGTACTAATCCTTCTCTGTAAAGAACATTGTAAAAAGTCTGAATCAGTATTGGTATAGACTTTGCACATCCTATTAAGCAAACATGAGATATAAATAATGGCAAGAAGAATATAAAATAATAAAATATTAGAATCAAAAGGTGTAAAGTTCCTGTAAAAAGTTTTGTGTTCCTCTTCTGTTAAAAAGACGAGGTGTTTATTTAGAGGCATTTCACCTGTGAGGAAAAGTCAAATGAAGTCATTGTGCCCTTACGTAAACTATACCATCAAGAGTTGGATAAAAAACAGACTATAAACTTAAAGCATCTTAAAGCTCAACAATCTGATGTTCATTACAAATTGAGTGCACTCTCCTCTAAACCAGCAAACGAGTTACTATTATCTGGTAAGTTCTCAGCAGCCTAGCAGGAGCTCCATTGCTTGGAAGAAGTAAATCCTACCTTTATTTAACACATTCTGCATATTAAACATCACTGCTATGTGGTCTACACTACATCATTTTCTACACCATCTAAAGTTCACAGAAACTCTGCTGCAAAGGTTGAAATACTGAAGCATCTCAAACCCGTGTTTCCAGTCTCCTCTGGTCTGTGAAATCAACAAAACATTTTCCTCCATACGACTTGATTCTTACTGGATACTTTCAGTTTTTTTTGGACCATTCTCTGTAAATTATAGAGATGGTTGTATTTTAATATCCAAGGAGTTTAAGCAGCTTCTGAAATACTCGGATCAGTCCATCTGGAAGAACCATGTGACGTTCAAAGTTACTCAAATCCCATTTCTCTCCCATCCCGATGCTCAGTTTGCACTTCACCACATCTTCCTTAATGTACATCCTGCTTTGCTTATATAATCATTCACAGTTTGTATTAAACAGTGAGACAAGTAACGTGACCAGTCTTCTTTTGTTTCTACAAACACAAGAAATTTGATCTCCTATGGTTCTGGCCAGCTAGAGTATCTTTGTATAAAATGATGGTTCCCTGCAAAGGCAGGGAATCAATCTTATAAAATACTGGGAAAACTGGACAACATGATAAAGCAGATTCAGGTTCTGGTACATGCTACTTGTAGTGAAACTGGTGCTAAATGCAGAACTATGGAAGAAATTTCCTTAAAAATGGGTCCAAGGCAAATTTTGTCTCATCATTTTTTCTTCCTGATTGCTTTTTTGTTTCATTTGCATCCATGCAAGTTAAACTGATTCACAGTTGGATAGTGAATTGGACTAGCAGGGACTAACTCCTTCCCCCTAATTCTTTTTAGCTGTGCTGGTGGGAAGAGGAGGGGTGTTAAAAGCAATTAATTGTCAAACTTCTATTTGAAACAAAAGTGAAAAAAGACCATCCCTGTTTAAGCAACTTGTTCACGTATCCATAGCATGTGCTTCACTCCTTCATTTCCCCGTCAGCGAGAGACAAATGAATAGAAACGACTGCTTTGTGCTTTTTTGCAGCTGTCTCTCCAAGCGGCATGAAACATATATTTTTAGTCTCCGATTTGTGATTTTGTATCTGCAGAGCAGGGAGAGAAAAGGACACAGACACTTGAATTGAGAATTGCTGTGCTAAAACGCAACTCTTTTTTCCCTCCCCTTAAGGCAGTCTACTTGTTGTTTTCTCTACTGGAAGGCACAATTGAAAAGATCAATTTTAGGAAAGGAGCTTTTTTGAAAAACGCCTTAGCTTTCAAATAAAAAATGGACATTGTGCTATGCAGAACGTAAGTGCAGTGTAAAAGTAGCGACTTATTAGGATTGGTTTTTTTTTAGTAGTAATGGGGCGACATCAAATTTGTTTTTCTGTGTTCCTGCTGTAAAACAGTTAAGTGTTTTTATTTTTATAAAAACTGACAGTGTGCAAAACTTTTCCAATGTTCTGCTGATATCACATTTGCTGTATTTCCATTACTTAAAAAATGCAATCAAAATCACACACGTAAAAGCTTGCTCATATGATACGTCATTAAAATTCATGATGGTGACAAATGTAAACACTTACATGAGATATGATATATTTATAGCTCAGCGCTTGTCGTAAGCCATCAGTGGAGACGTTGGCGTCTTATTCAGGCATTGAAGCGGCTACATATAGGTGCGCCTTTTGGAGAGATTGTAGTCAGAAAGTTTATAGAAAAGCTATGGATTCAACACTTTCAAGTGACAAACTCAACTTTTTATGAACTGAGATGTCATGAGACCTCCAGTGAAGCCAGCTGTACCAAGGAGGTCAACGCCTACCAATGAGCACATTGCTGCTGTATTCACAAACTGGCGGGATGTAAAAAAAACTGTGTTTCCATTGCAGTTTTCCAAAAAACACCAGTTCTAATATGGCTGAAAAACCACTTCATCCTGTCACATCCTGTTTTCTTTCAAAATTGGTGCATTTCTTTTAAGTAAATGCATTTTTGTAATTCCAATTTGTTCAAATCTATGATAAATTAAAACGCATTTACTCTGTCCTACTGCCCAACTTTGTCATAATCCCTTCAAACCTTCAATTCTCTCACTGATCGTCTTTCACTTCCTTTTTTTTTTAAGTAACATCGACCAAGAGAAACCAAACAGAACAAAGCTTTTTAATATAGTCGGTAAGGATGCACAGAACAAGACTTTTTGAACCTTTTTTAAACTATACTGGTGTAAGCCATTATTTTTGCATCTTTTTGTGGAGGGTTGCTTCTGCCGTAAAATTGTAATTTGGTATTTTTATTGTGTTCAGAAAATGTAATGCTGGTTAGCAGTTTGTAATGTATTTTGGTAAACTAAATATTTCCTTTTGGTGAAAGCTGGCCTGTTATCCACAGTATTCTCCGGTCTTGGAAAGCTGTGTTGTAATTCCAGTCGAGTTCTGCTTGAGTGAGTTCCTTCTTTCTTCCTCGTGGAATAGAAAGGACAAATAATGGGCTTGTCTTCCGCCGACGAGCTCCTAGTTTTGTCAGACCATTGATCGGGAGAACAAGGGCCATTTTCACAGTATGTCGCTCTTGGAAACCCCACAAACACACCTGAAAAAAACAGCAGATTAATGTTGTTCAAAATAAAATGTCTCCTAACCAATGCTTAATGTTTTGGATCAGAAACTAATAGGTAGACAGGCATGTTATACTTTATTATAGCTAGAAATGTTTTTACTTAAAGGGCTCTCTGCTCTTTTTTCTTATAAGAAATCTGCAAAAGAATTAGGACTACAGGTGCAACGATTATGTGGTAAATCTCAATGATAAAGAAAAACAGAACTAGAGGTAACAATTTGCATGGAGCTTAAGTAGTTCCAACTTGATGGCTATTAAGTTCATATTTATTTAATGCTAAAGTAAAACTATGGTGATAATAAATGAGAAGCACCTCCCATTTGCACATACACAAATAATCAAACAGGTTCCTTTTCCAGCAATCTGGCCTCTCTGCTTTGATGCTAGAGACAAATTTATTTTATTAAAGGGGTCTGCTTATGCAAAATTAACATTTTCATATTTTTGTACTTTTATTTGGGTCTAAATTGATTCTAAAAACAGCAAAAGAGACAAAAATACTACACAGCCATTTTCTGGCAATAAGTTCATGTTTTTTGGTGTCAGAAAAATGAGCCGTTTCAAAACCCTACCGATTAATTTACATTTGATAGGCACTACGCCGTCGCCTAGCAACCCAAGCAGAACTCAAGCTCGTCACCTAGCAACATGTTTGGTATAAACTGACCTAACCTATTTACAGAAGCATAACAGGTTATGTTTTAAGTATTTTTTAACCCAGTTATGATTCCTTCTTGCGATATTCATGTGGTGGAGAAAATCTGACCTGGCACATGCAGGTAATGCCTGGTTTACATGGCAACATAGTTATGCAGATTATCATGACGGCTCTAAAGATAATCTAGTAAGATATTCCTGCTGTGCGTGGTTCACTAAGAGTGACCTAGTTTGCTCAAATGGACGTCAGGACTGCTACGACCTCCAATCGGGGATATTTAGCTCGTTGCATCGTCTTATCTTATGGCATTCCTGTTGAACACTCAGAAAACGAGGTGATGAAAACATGGAGGGAAATCCAAAACACACAGAAGAAACATCAAATTCTGCGGGATGTGTTATTTTTTCTTTGTTAAAAATAGTCCACAAACTATTGTCATTGCTTTTCTGTCACAAATTGTTATTAGACCCATCATCAAGTTCCCTAACTCAAAGATTTCAAAAATCTTCCAGGTATTCAGGATAGGACAGAGCAGGCCGCCCTGCTGTCTATAAGCACTATGGAAATCCAGAGCATTGAACACTGGTTAGGAACGTTAGCTTTCACAGTAACATCAATATGGTGTTTTTTTTATGTGCATTTGCGTGTATCATGTTCCCAAAGAGCGACATGCTGTGAAAATAGCCCTTGTTCTCCCAATCAATTCTCTGTCAGAAACTAAGAGCTCCTTATCAGAAGACAAGCCCATTATTTGTCCCCTTTGTTTCCACAAGAAACAAGAAAAGGCGCTCGTTCAAGCAGAACTCGACTGGAATAAATCCCAGCTTTCCAGGATCGGAGGAGGACTGTGGATAACAGGCCAGCTGTCAGCAAAAGGAAACATTTACTCACTAACAACGGCTACTTACTATCTATGAGCAACAAAGATAGGACTTTCTATCGAAACATCTGTGTTGTTTGAATACAGAAACATCTGTACCCAACGTCTTCCAGTGGGAACCATTTTGGTTGATCCTGAAAAGCAGAATAATCAACCAGGTAATGAAGTTAAATGACTTACAAGATGGAGTTCTAGGAGGATTACAGGAGAAGTAGATCTCCTGCTACTATTTTCAAAGATACCAAATAGCATTGGTTATTTCTTTCTACTAAGGTACATTGTGCTTTTAAGATACTAAAAATACAAGTTTTAGTCACATAGTGTCTGTGGTTGAAGGTTCTTCAAGATGTCAGAACAAGGGTTTCTAAAAGTTATGTTTTACTTTTACCCCGATAAATTATAAAATACATCAATTTGTATTTTTCTTTGATAATATTAAATTACACAGTAATTGCTTAAATCTATTCAGCTGTTGGAAAGTATATCCAGGTGCAAGAAATGTATTGAGACGAAAAATAATCTTTGAACACCCAGATAGGTTTTGCTCTTAAACACTTGGAGAAAAACAAACAAACAAAAACAAACTAAACTCGAGTGATGTTCTTGGAAACAACTTCTAAAGTAATTAAAATTTTGTATTATTGTATTTGAGAGTGAAAAGCTTAAGTAATATGTATTTGTGTGAGTCATATGATTATAAAAAGGTTTAGTTCACCCGATCTAGATAAATTCAGAATAAGCCTATGACGATAGTAGTATTAGAGAAAATCTTTTTATACATTTGGAAAATGAACCCACTAGCATCTTCGTAGCACTTTTTAGAATTATTCTCTATGCACCTTCCTTAAAAGTTGTTTTAAAGAAGATCGAATTCTTGAAAAACTTTGAACTTCAGGCAACATGACATTTATTTTGACTTTTTAATTGACACCAGGTTATGGAGTGAAAAGCTTGTGGCTTTTCTCAGTACAGAGAACAAAACAGTTATTTAATTTAAAGCTACGGTGAAAAGTAGTGCTCTGAAAAATCTGTTAAGTTAGAAAATGTTAGTTCAGTTACACCAAATGAAAATGGTTCTTTAGAAGACCATTAAAAAGATAACCAAAAATGTACTTTCATCTTTCTGCAATATGATTTCTCTAATTGGTGGATGCACAACGTCACTTCTAATTCTTATTTAGCCACTTGTGCTGTTGTATCATTATACAATAACAGTAAAAGTTAAAATGATGTTATGAACACCTCGATATATATAAGCTGTATGGCTTATATATATCGAAGGAGCAGCATTTTCTTTCTATTTTTCTGGCTGAGCTGTTTTATGTAAAATGCTCATCATGGTCCAGAAACCTCATAAAGTTTCCTTCTGTGAAAGAGAAAGTCACTACATGCATGTTCAGTGTGAAAGATTGCTGCAAAGTTACAGACCCAATGCTATCAGGATGTAGCCACATCCTCATTCAGGAAGTGACTGCTGCATGAAATCGACCAGTTTTAATTGGATGGAAAACCTTTTATGGATATGAGTATTGATTTTTAATATGCCTATTTTATTTGGGGCAACATAAATAAACTGAACTGTTTCCACTTTGTAAAGGAAATTGATTCAGAGGCCATTGATGGTTAAAGGTTGGCTTGCCTTTTATTTTGGTCTGGATTTTCTTCCATCAGAGAAAGTAGTTAATCTTTGCTTGGCCCCAGCTTTCTGGACCCCCACCACCTTAGCTGTGCCCTGCGAGCGAGAGCACTTGACAGCCCTGGGGCTCCTCACCTCCTTATCCCGGCCTGTGTCTCCCCCTCGAGCTCGGTTCTCCTTGGCTGGATGAAGGAGATTCAGATTAAATTATTCTCTCCGTTCCATTTCTCCCACATTTTCATTTATTTGCAGTGTGCTGTCGCTTCTCTTCTCTTGTGTTTGTTCCTTAAGTGGAAGCCATTCAGAGTCTGTCTCTGCTTGTTGCTTCGTCTCATATTAGTTTTGGCAGTGGTGTGGAATAGTGGTTATACGAAACAGAAGCACGGCTTTTACTGATGTATAAAGGGATTCGCTGAAGTGATTGGCCAGAGCCTGCCTACTGATTCACACACACACACACACACACTGTCTGTGTGTTTCAGGAAAATAAACAAAGCATGTTTTACCTACAGGTTTGAGACAACTATTGACGCTAACATCCACAAACATCTTCGGAACGGTTCCCTCCATGATAACTGGCACACTGGCGTTAAAGTAAATGTGCTTTTTTTGCAGCAGCCTTATGTTAAACTGACAAAACCAGAAAAATTTAATCTTTAATCTGAATTAAACAAATATGTACATCTAAATCCTTTTTAAAATGCTGCATTTTAAGTTGATCATGGTATTAGCAATGTTTGCTTAGTCACTCAAAATGCTTTGATTGCTGTAGTCGCAAAAAAAAAACACATAAAAAAAAAAACAGTTTCGACAAACCACTTCTTGTTAAAATGTATTTGTTTATATACTTAATCCCCTGTTGTACTTTTTTTTTTCATGATCTTTGGAGTATTGATTTTATTTAACATTGCTGGTGTCTCATACTTATCATAGTTTTTAGTTCCTGACACAGCCAGCAAACATTTCTGCTAATTAGACTCATCTGGTTCTCGTTCACTAATCTTCTCCCTGGCACTTACAAGGCTGCCAGTTCCCTTCGCTTCTTGTCAGATCCCCGGTTTGCCTGGCCTCCACTAGTCTCATTCATTGCTTATCAAGCAATGTAGTTTTTTCCTGTTTGTTCTTGTCATATCTCCTCCATGGTTTGAGGGTTTGTTTGTTTTTTTCCCCTTATTTTAAATAAACTTGAAGTTTTGGATTTTCTATCAACCAGATTCAGTATCACTTATTACTTGGAGATGACTGTCATTTACAATCTTGGAAAAAAAAAAAAAAATCTAGTTGCGATAAAATCCAAGTTCAGTTAATTTTTGCCAGGCATTTAAAGCTCCTGAAACTAACAGCGAAAATCTTAAACAAGAAATCATAAAGCTGGCCTTGAAGTTGAGAAGCTGCGTTAATTTGAGTTTATTGTTATTATTAATAAAAATATTGAGCTTGTTTGCCACGTGGGCCAAAATCAACAAGTTAACATTAGTTGCTGGCCACAAAATTGTAAAAAAAATTATAAAACATGTGAACATCGGTTATTTTTCTATGCATTTTTTCTTTCATTTTATATCAAAAATAGGAAAACATGGCAGTTAATGAAAGAGGCACTTTATGATGTAACTAATATTTTTCTTGTTCAGAAGATTTTATTTTTACAGTAAAAACTGGTGGATCAGTGATAGAGGAAGTCTTCTATATACAGAAGCTGCAGTTCTTGGTTCCAGGTTTGATTCCAGGCTTTGGGTCATTACTGCATCTCTTCCCCTTCTTCCTGTCAAGCTACTAACAAATATAGGCCACTAATGCCAGAACAAACGTTAAAAAACCCCTCACACTATCATTTTGAAAATATGTCCTTTTCCATTTTCCATTTGTGCTGGTGGGCAACATTTCTACCATTCAAGATCATTCCAAGGTGTGCAAATGGCCCCCGGGCCACTGCTTGGACACCACTGCTTTAACAGATAAGCAATAAGTGTTTTTTCAAGTTCAAAACAAACATTTTATTCATAATTTGTAACTGCATGAGCAAATTCGACCTGGTTTCCAAAAGCTTGTGATGCTACACAAAGAATAGAGGGCATGAAAATGTACATAAACAGAAATTTACAAAAATAAATACTATTTTTTTTTTGTCTGTTTTCCTTTTTAAAATATTTGTTTTTACAGTAGCATTTATCTATTGCATTGCAAATTCTCCCAATTACCATTTTTTCAAGATAAAAAGTAAACAGGACATTTTCAGCTCCATATTTTTCTCCCGTTTGTACGAACATAAATATGAAAGTTTGCTCTTCTACTGCTGGTTTACATAGGCAACATGTCTGAATAAGTTCTTGTACTGCAGATGAATGATGTTCAAATGCTCTAGGATTTAAGACAAATCCCAATTAAGGACTCAGAAACACTGCTGCCTTTCATAACATGACCCGATTTAAAATGGACTGAGGTAAAACTGACATGTGGTCTGAAATATCAACATTTTAAATCTTTTTTTTTTCTTTTTATTGTGGAGTTCACATCCTCTTAGGGCTGAAGGGGAGAGGAGGTGAGTGGTTTGTTATCAGCAGTTAGGAAGCCTGCATCAGTGATGGTTTTGGGCTGCCTTGCTGCACATGGTGTGGGAAATTTGCACATCTGTGAAGGCACCGCTGAGGCTGAACTCTATTACAGGTTTAGGAGCAACATATGCTGGCACCCTGTTTACAGGAAATTTCTTGAATGTGTAAAGCCTGTTTTGTAGTTTCTGTTTTAAAACAGCCTGGAACCTGAACAAACTATGTTTTAGTGAATATGTGTAACCCTACTATGTTCGTCTCAGGTCCAGTAGGTTGACTTCACGACAGACGCATTCAGGTTTAGCGTATTTATTGTAGCAAAAGAGGAAATAAAGTTGGTGTGGAGATGTTAATGTATAGCAGCTTCTGCCCTATACATTAAATAAAATACAATAAATGACCCTAAACAAACTACAGAGCAATGGCTTCTCGAGCAGTTGACAGCAGCTAGCAGCAGTTAATATTTGTAAAATTAAACATAGCTAAAACGGAGAACATTAATGAAACACATACAAAAGATAGAAAAAATACTCATAAATAATGTATATAATTAAATCAGTCTAAAATATATGTTAAAATATAATATTTGTAAGGAAAACACAGAGCTAATCCTAATAAATACCACAGTTACTGAAGGCAACAGAAAAAAGGGGGAGGAGCTGTCAGTTACCGGTTACTATGGTAACCACCAACTGTCAAGAGCAGCGTAACAGAACTTAAAACACCAATAAAGGTCTGGAGAAACAACTTGTTGACTAAACAAAAATAAATTCAAAGAATAAACAAACTAATTTTGACAAACTTGCCATCTATAATACTGCTAAAATGAAACCCTGTTAGAATATGCAATATCTTAAGAAATTACTCATACCTCTTGAACTGTTCTGTATTTTAGCATTCTACCACCACACAGTGTAGTGTTTCATTGGGATTCTCTGTTATAGAGAAGTAATAGGCAGTGAGTGTTTGTGAAGTGAAAGGACAAAACCCCCTGCTAAAATCCAGTTGACCATGGCCTCTTGGCTGATTTTCTGATTAACACTCTCCTTTTAGCTGTCAGTTTGTGTGCAGAGCTACTAAAGTTTGAGACATTATTCGTGATGCTGATTAATATTCCTTTTATCTTCTAATTAGGTGACTTCTGAAGGAGTTGTTTTTTCTTTAGGGGTGTCAGAGTAACGGGCTGCATACAAAGGCTGGACACACTTGTCAGATTTTATTTTGTGAATTTGTTTGACTTGTATTCTTTTCTGTATAATTCATAATTACAGACCCATTCAATAAATTAGAATATTATTGAAAAGCTGATTTATTTTAGGAACTTTATCACTAAGTGAAACACATCATATATATATTAATTATACACAGAAAGCCTGCATTTCCCACTTATAGCTAATTAAAACATGACGTCTAAAATTAGAATATCAAAGTAGTAAAAAAAGCTATTATTAAATACAGAAATATTGTCTTAATAAAAATATTTGTTATACCTACTTGAAGATTATTAATTTCAAAAGGTATTTTTAGTCTAACAAAAGAAACTCATTGGGGGATATATTCTAATTTATTGAATATTACTGTCTAACTTTTTATTGGTCTGTCACATAAAATTATAAAACACAAAGGTTTGTAGTTATAGTCTAACAAAATGTGGAGATGTTAAAGAGCTCAGTATCTTCTCACGTCTTCATAGCATTTATTTTTAGTGTGCATAGCATTATTCATTCTCTTGCATTCACTTAGGGCTATTTTTCAGCTCATTTTAAGCAACTTTGTGTCAATTAGGGAGAAAAATCACTCGTATAAGCTGGCCAGTGCAGCGAATAAACACTGTAGTATCTTAATGTGTCTTTAACTGTGCCATTTCTCAATACATGAAGCGTAAAATACAGAATATTGGATAAATATATAAAATATAGAATACTTAATTAAATGTCTTGCAAATCATTTTGTTTCAGTGATTTAAGATGGAAAGACTTCTCAGTCCTCAGGAGGAGTTTTCAGTTCACCTGCCTCGCCGTTACGGCTCACTACCCTTCATCCTCCAGTGTTTCCTCCTCTTCTTCCTCATTTATGGTTTTGCCCCCCAGTCTTGAACTTTGACAGCTCGTCATAACTCTGTCACCCACTTTTAGCCTGCATGAACCTAATAACCTGAAACTTTTTATGACTGGCAGTTGTTTTTTCTCCTCTTTGTGCAAATAAAGTTGAAGCCAAAAGAAGTGCTTTAATGCCAAGTTACCCAATTTCCTCATCGGCCGGTGGTTACCCAAACTGCATAGAGAGAAGCCCTGTTGTTTATCAACTAAACGGATGATTGTGCTTGAAAAGAAGTGAGCCGTAGTGACCACAGGGACTGACGGCAATTTTTCCTACTGGGAGAATGACAGTTGTAGCTGGAGCGGCGGTGAAGGGTTGATAGGAGCTTACCTGGAGGCAACGAAGGAGAGAAGAGACACTGGGGGGGGTTTCTGCTTCAAAGAGATAGTTGAGAAGAATCTCAAATATTGACCTTGGAAAACCACCTTTGTGATAATAATTATCTCACTCGTTCCTCTTTTTTTTTTCTTTTCTGTGCACGTTTTCTCTCTCGGCGTCTCTTGCTTCTATAATCTTAGCAGTTGCTGATAAAAGTAACTTGCCTCTTCTTCTCCTCCTTGGATACACATTAATCCCTATCATTGATTACAAATTTACAAGCTAGAGTTCAACTTATCTCCATAAGACCAGAACATCTGACCTCTTACTTCCCATACGTGTGTTGCACTGTACGCCAGACATTGCAGAATAGCAGTAGTGAACTATTGGCAATTGATTAGAAACAAATCAAAAATATAATTAAAAACATTTAGTCTTTATGAAGGGGTGTGCATAATGCTGACATGAATCATCTGCTGTGAACATGAAGGAGTCTTCCTGAATATTTATGACTTTTGTCATGAAGTGTCACTTGGTAAATAAAGAAATTTTTAATGCAAAGTTGCATTAACAATTGCTTTAAAGTGAGTTAAACTTTTTTGTCAACTTTTCATTATTTTGTAAATAATGACATTTTTATGCAAAATTTAAATTTACCTTAAAAGTCCATTAAAAGAGTCAACTTTGCACTAAAAGTGTCATTATTTGCTGAATGGCACTTCATGACAAGTCATAGACATTGATGAAGATTCTTTCATGTTCATGACAGTGATTATGTCATGTTTATGACAATGTCATGTCAGTCTTATCCAAACCCCTTCAAATAATGTTACCAAACATTTTAAATTACATTCAATTTTCGTTCACTGTGATTCTGATCTCCACTTGGACCAGGAGACTTATGAAAATATGACCAAATATGATCACAGTGGAAACCAAAATAGCTCTGATCAACTCCCAGTTGTTGCAAAAATATTTGTTAGTCACATAACCAGGTTTTTTTTTTTTTTTTGCTTATATTAGATTTTAGAAAATTATTTTAAATCCTTGTTTGTTACCATGGTCACACAGTATCCATATTGGAATTATGAACTGACCTGTGGTGGTTACTTTTGCAAAAATATGCCTTTAAGTAGAGGAGTGGTCACTATCAAATATCCCAGTTAATCTTAATTTTAAGTATTAAATTAAATGAAGGAGTAAATTCGGAACCACCATGTTAAGAGTTATAACCATGTGTTTAAAGGAGGGATATTGTTAAAATAGTTTGCCTGCATGGGAACACCACTGAGATCAAGAAAGCCAGGAGGAATTGGGAGTGTGCCAATGTATAAGTTACAACAACATTTAATTTTCCTTTGGGATCAACAAAGTGGTTTAGAGTTTGAATTTTGAATTGGCTGGTTACCAATATCAAGGAATATTAAGGTTTTTTCAAAAATAAGACTTTATAACCACAAAAATAATCTGTCAGAATTCCATACGTATATTTATACACACATTTCACTGATGTTTTGCTTATTTTTTGAGGAGAAAGAATGTTTATAAAATGCCACAGAAACAGTCTTTGCTCTCTTTGTGACCCTTTAACCTCCAGCAAAAGGTTCTTCTATCCTCCAGCCACCTGGATCACATATTTATAATAAGGGATGCTCTGGTCAGGATTTTATTTCCTGATGCAAATTTTAGTCATTCAACAATACTTTATGGAAATGAATTTCATGAAAATGCTGTAGTACTCAGTAGCTTGCATGTGATGTAAGAAACATGTTGTTTGGCCTACATATTGCGATTGTGACCTACTAAACTCTCTCCCCCCTGATGTTTCAGACGCTGTACTATGTTTTTCTTTTCTTTTTTCCCTATGACAGATATTTTGCTCCAGTTTCTGCTAGACAGTTGTTTCTTTCCAAAGATATATCCTAGTTGAAACATGCAGCTACAGTCTTCATTAAACCTTTGTCTTGCTAAAGTTCATGGCTAACATTATTTTTAGCATTTTTACTATGTATTTTAAAAATGGCTCTGATACGCTGCTCTTGCGCAACATATTTCTGTGGCATTCCATGATGTGTGGACAGAACTTAGAAATAAATTCCCAGTTATCCCGATTGAACATCCATGATGTCATGGATGGTGGTCTAGATATTGTTTGAACAGCAACCTTAAAACAAAACTAACCGGATGTAGTTTCACTTTTACAACATAGTTCAAATTCGATTCAATTCAAAATACTTTATTAAGCCCAGAGGGAAATTAAATGTTGTTTTAACTCATATCATACAATTTTCTTCAGAGTTGTTGATGGCTATGGACAAGATACCTCCTATAGAGGTCTGTATTTCAGCGGTTCTAAAGATGCCTCTGACTGGAGACACTTTAGCTCTGATAACGCTATCTTAACAGATGATGGCAGAAGAGATTACAGTCTCCACAACAGACTTATCAAAGATATGCATCATTTTCCTCAAGTAAAGTCTACTCTGTCTCTTCTTGCAGGCTGCTTTGTTACAACTCCAGTTCATTCTGTGTCCATATGAACACGGATGTGTTTATACTCCTCCACCACTCCCACTTTGTTTCCCAAGACGGAAATAGTGTTTACCTATTCCTGTTTCTCTTGAAATCTACAACCATTTCCTTTAGTGTGTTCACATTCAAGTAGGGCTGGTCAATCAATCAATAATAATGTATATCACGACACGTGATCAATATCAGTAGATAATACATCCGATTCAATAATTTCACTGACCTGGACACCACACAGCATTCTGAGAAAGGCTTTCTCACCCGGCTAAGCAAGGTTGGTATTATCAACTAACTCGCTCGCTCTTTGGTTGCCTAGCAACATCTTGTTGAGGAACGTCTGGTTACCTAGCAATGACTTGCTGAGTAACTGCAACTATTTAAGTTTTTGAGGTGCCTCATCTGCTTAAAAATAAAATACAGTGTGCAGTGTAAACTGTGGATAAAACAGAGCAGTTTGGCAGTTTTTAAAATATTTGAAACAAAAACTAAACAAGAATTTTCTACACTGACTGATATGAAACACATATACTGTGATAAATTTTTCATCGATGTTGTCTAGCCCTACATTGAAGATAAGATGATTGTTTCCACATCGTGTCTCTTTATATTCAGCTTCCTGATTATCTATGATACACCCAAAAAAGTTGATAAACTGAAAAACTGTCAAAAAAAGTCTAATATGCAGTCTAGTGCAAAAATATCTCATACAAAATGGCTGACAACATATCCATGGAAACCAGTTATTTTTTTAAGTATACTTATTACGAATTTTTTGGCTTAATTGTTTTTCTTCTCTCTCAAGAGCACTTCCAACTCTTAAATGTTGGCTAAGGCTGGAAACTACTAATCAGATAATTGGTGCCTTCTTGCTAGTGTCAACAGTTTGTTTTGAAGATGGAAAAAAACCTTTTCTTTCTGCATTTTCTCCCTTTTTCATTTTTATTCAGGTTTTACTGAGTAAACAAAGATGAAAGGCTAAAATTTCTATTCTTGTCCTCCAGAAGCTGAAAACTCTAGATAGGACAAGTGCTACATTCAGGGGTTTCAGTGTGGCTTTCCACTGCATTTCTAATACTGTAATCAGGGCGTGTATGATAATGGCATATTTTAGAGGCTCACTTTGTCATCACTCTGCTACTTTAAACCGTTCTTGTTGCACAGTGTGTGTTTTTTTTTTTTTTTTTCAGATGACTCAGTGGTTCTGCTTCCTAACAGCAGCCTCGCCATAGTGTGCTGAGTTAAGGCGGAGGAGTACATCTATTCATTTAAATTGGTGCTAATGGCAGACTATTTAAAAGTCAATTAATAGCCAGGGGCCACATGCACGGTGGCAGTTAATGCTGTCACAATGCCGAGTAGTAATTGAATGTGTTGAAGGGTAATGCCTGCGTGTGCTAGTGTGTGTTCTTCTATGAAAGTGGGTGGCCACCTGCTGCTCTTTCACAGGCTTTCAACAAAAGCTTTGTCTGCTGTCCGGTGGATGATATTGGTTGAACAGCAAAGCATCACGGGGGACAACGTCTGCTCTGTTTAATAGTTTGTGGAAATGCGCCCTTTTGCTTTTGTTAGGGTTTTCTGTTTCCCCCTCAGTCAGTTTTCTCTGCTCTATATTCTCTAAAATCAGATTTCCAATCTGCATGCCTTTTTATTTCCCTTAGCATGGCACCGCCAGCTTCACTCTGTCCCACTTTTTCATCCTCCTCCTCCGTCCGACGGAGCGGGGAGGAGAATGGGCTAAGATCGATGTCAGGCCTGTGCACAATGAGAGCGGCAGCTGTCTGAATCGGAGTGATCGATCAGCCAGAGCGCTTTCCTCGCCAGACTGCTGGGCCTTTGTGGATGGAGATTATTTCTAAATTATTACGCGAGGCAGATGCTTGTCAGAAGACGCTCTTCGTCAAGGTTATACTGCGCCATTGCTGCCCACCTGTTTTTCTCGCCTCTCCCTCCTTCTCGCTTTTTATGTGTTTCTGAAGTATCTGACTTGCTAATGTGTTCTGCTTTATTCTTTCTGTATATTTAGAAGCCATTCTATTAGCTTGAGTAGAGGTTTTTTCCAAAAATCTATGCGGTGTCCCACAAAGACCCAACAGACAAATAATTAAATATTCACTATTCAGAGGTCTGTGCCTATTTAAAATCTTCAGTGTTTGTGACACTTTCACCTACTGTTACTGATATTAACATATTCATATTTCCCTTTAGGAACCATAATGTAAGAAAAAGGGACGGTGTTCTTTTTATTCATCCAGCTACTAGTGACCATTAATGATTTCTGTTAGGAACAGATGGTGCTAAATGATTTTAAGTCTGAGTTTACTTGTGCTCCTAATCCTAAAATTAGATGTATATGTATGTCTGCTCCAACATTGACTCTTCCAAGCTAACAACTAGGGCTGTTGTAAACGAATATTTTAGTAATAGAGTAATCTATAGAATATTCTTATGATTAATTGGGTAATCGGATAAAAAAAGATATAAAATAAAACATTGGTAAATCTAACATAACAGCAGTGTTACTATTGCATATCAATATCAGTCCAATTTTTCACATGTGAGCTTCTCTAACAGTTACTTTTCTGTAGTTTAGAAAATTAACCTGGAACAATAATGGCTCACTTTGTTAACTTGAAGAAAAGTTATACAAAAATCCGAAATTAATTCAATGTAATAATAAAGAGGCAGGCTCACAAATAGCGTATCTATTTGTGAGCAGGCTATTATGACAAAATGTCTATACTCCAGCTTTCTGTTTCTGTTTTCATATTCAGTCAGTTTAATAGAGGAACTCTCACCTTGCACAGCCATTTATAGCTTTGTGTTCTTGTTAGGGGATGTGACTATGAGGGGCCGTTTAGGACAAAAACTATGTTTTGTCTCTCACACACTACTAAAAACTCACACACACACAATATTACAATTGCACATATATACTATTAAAATGTCACACAATTTTTTTTCTCTCACGCATACATAAAAGACTAAGATTGCACATATAAACTAATAAAATATAGTCTCACCTTTTGTATGTGTGACAGGGACTCGATGTTTGTATGTGAGAGTGATGTCACGGAAGAGGCGGGGCATCATTT
>CAEGAE010089905.1:0-10610 GCA_903067095.1 Girardinus metallicus | reverse complement strand
AATGCCCAAATTTAACTTCCCAGGTATCAAAGGACCTGAATTTGATGGCAGCCTAAATGGTCCAGATATAGATGTAAGTGCACCTGATCTAAACCTTAAAGCACCTAAAGCTGATCTAGATTTGAACATGCCTGACCTGTCTGGGAAATTCAAGAAGCCCAACCTGACGATGCCTGACTTGAGTCTTTCAGGGCCAGAGATAGAGGAGCCTAACTTGGATTTGGGATCACCTGATCTAGATGTCTCTCGACCTAATCTGAGAGGTGGAATAAATATGCCCAACATCAACATGCCTAAGGCTAACTTTAAGACCCCCAAACTAGATCTCAGGGGCCCACAGGCCACCTTAGACATGCCCTCAGGCAAGCTAAATATGCCTAAAATTGAAGGGCCTCACTGGGATGTTAAAGGTCCATCGGGAAAACTCAAGATGCCGAAAATGAACCTTTCAGATACATCACCAAAAGGACCAAATTTAGACTTAAATGCAGATCTCAAGTCACCAGATTTTAGTGTCAAAGCTCCAAAGGTCAGGGGTGGGATGAATGACTTTGAAATGCCTGATGTAGGGTTTGGAAGCCCATCAGGGAATCGTAAAAAGTATAATTTGAAAATGCCCAAAGTTGGATTTTCAGGTTCAAAGTTAAATGGCTCTGATCTTGATATTCCAAAAATAAAAGGTGGACTTGATTCTCCCAACCTGAGTTTATCAAACAAAGACTTCAGAACCTCCATACCTGATTTTGATGTTCCAGATGTTGATTTTGGTACTTCACCATTTAAACGGCCAAACTTGAAAATTCCTGATGTGGGATTTTCTAGTCCAAAGCTAGAGGACCCTAAACTTGATTTCCCATCACCAGATTTTAATGCTAAATTGCCAAAGGGACAAAATCTGAAATTAAATTCGGACCTCAATTCTCAAGAACTTGACTTCCGATCACCAAATTTTAATGCTAAATTACCAAAGGGACAAAATCTGAAATTAAATCCCGACTTCAATTCTCCAGAACTGAATCTCAGAGCACCAAACATGAAAAGTGGAGTCAACTCCTTTAAGCTTGGTGCACCAAACGTCAACCTCCAAGCTCCCAAGCTGGATATTAACACTCCAGGTGGCAATATTGGTTTACCTGGTGCAAATGTAAAAAAGTCCCAAATGAAGATGCCAAAAGGCCTCAATGCTAACTTAAAAAGTGACCTTAACATGCCCAATATATCTGGTAATAGTCCAAAAATATCAGGACCAAAGCTGAGAGATTCTGATTTTAGTTTGCCAGCTTTAGATCTTGCTGAATATGGAATAAATGGTCCAAAGCTGAGTGCAAAACAACGTAATTTGAGAGTAGATGGCAACATTGGACAATCAGAAATGAACTTCTCTGACCCAAGAATGAAAGGAGATTTAATTGGTGCACGCATGGGTATGAATTCTTCTTTGATAGACATACGTAGTCCTCATCTAAGATCTCCAGATCTTAACATTGACAATGCTTCCATAAATTTCAAGGGAGCCTCGTATAAGAATCGCAGATCAGATATGGCATGTATGAGTTTGAAAAGACCAGACCTAGACATAGATCAAGACATTCGACTTAATAGAAAATCTACTAAAACCAATGTGAGATCCAGCTACCCTGCAGTGGATCATCCTTTACACCAATACGTTGATTTTAACCGTTCAGATCTCAACATTGATGATTTCACAGGGAGAGACCATGTGCTTAGAGCTAGGGGTTCACAACCAGACCTCCGGGCACAATCAAACCACCAACAATGGATCCCATCTTCTGGGGTTTATGTTGACCCCAGAAACAGCAGACGATTGCCAGATGGTAGCAGAGATCACAGTATGCATGGTTTACCTCAAAATGACCTTGACGGTTCAGGAGGATACTTTGTCACTGTTTTCCCCAAACAAGCTCTTATGAAGAGTAAATACAACACAACCAGTAGGCTTGGGTTCCCAACAGCGAAAATGGACCTTGACGTTCCAGATGAAAACTACCTAAAGGGCTCAACGTACTTTTTCTCCAACCTTGTATAGTCACAGGAGCACTCGCATTTTTGTATATTTAATATTTTGCTTAATTTTTTTTTTTTATTGTGACCATTGTTCCTGTATGTGTTCTGTGTATTTTTGTAGATAAAACCGTTTGCAGTTTGGCTGAAGTGCATTGTAATGAATATTTTTTTCAGTTTTATAATATGCTAAAACTTTTTTTTTTTTTTCAAAATACTTGCTTAAAATATTTTATGGCATTTTAAAACTTTTTAAATACCATTTTATTTGTTATTTAGTTGTTTTGATGTTGAAACTCCTGGACAGCATTGTGCAATAAATTGTTTTTATTCTATTTTAAAAAGAATCAACTATAAGTTTTAAATCGTTTGTCGCCTGTTGTTCTCTGTAATCGAAGGATGAAATAGTTAAACATACCTATTTTCTGATTTTAGCTTAAACTGAGTTGTCATTTCTAACATAAAATGCATAAATGATGAAGTTATTGAATTGCTTGTTTTTCCCCTTAATAACAGAAAAGTAGTTTCTTTATTAGTATGGCATGCAGTTCTGTCCGAAAGTGTTGGCAATGATATAAATGTATTATGTAGCTTTTGTACCATTTTCATGTCTCTGGTTTATTCTACATGTTTGCATATCCTGCAGTATACAGAATAATTAAAAATCGTAAATAAAATTACTTCATTTTCATGACTTCTGCAATTTCTTCTGTCATGCTGCATAATTTTTGGTGATTCACTGCTGATTTTTAGACTTTTCCAACTTACGATAAATAGAGAGATTTGCTATTTACATCGTAGGCACATTTTAGCTGAAATGTGCAATTAATTTTTTTAATTTGAAACACTGAATCTAAAATAAAAAATCCAGAAAAGTACCTTATATGATTTTAAACTAATTAACATTTTATTGCACAAAATAAATATTTACTATCTACCAACCAGCAATAATTCTGACTCTTACAGACCTGTTAGTTTGTCTTTAAGAAAATTTACCAGTCATTCATCCTCCGTCTTATAACAATTTAAAATTATCTTTTTTGTATCTTCTTTTTAAAAAACTGATTAATATCTTTACATTGTTTCAATTTATCATTTAATCAATTCCATAAATCCACCTCCCATACACTCATCATTTTTCTGCTGAATGGACATGCTGGGATGTTTTTTATTTTTTTAATCTTAACGCTCTCTAAGTTTATAACCTTTCTACCCGTCACAGAACACATTTTGAAGATTCTCTTGAAGCTCTTTGTATCTTACTTAAACATAAATTGTGCAGTTTTGAACTTGACCAAATCACAGCGTTTCAATATATTTGACTTTAAAAGAATGCTCACGAAGTCCTACTTGTGCTATGAATAATTCTAAATAGTATAATTTGTGTTTTCCAGCATATTTTTTGGTCTAACAGCAACCCCCAGAAATGTAATTTCCTTTTTTCTTTCTATTTCGACTTTACCAATCATTTTGTTTGTACATCTAACAATATTTTTATATATAAATTTAAATTTTTATTTTTGTCTTCTGTATATTCTTAGTTTTGTATTTTGCATTCTTCTCGAATATAGCTTGCTATTATATTATTTGTAAACAACGTTTATTCGAAGACTTTTTGTAAACTGCGCATGTCTGAACTTCCATAAACGTCATCAATGTGCGCCTCTGTCTGATCTTACGGAAAAGGCTGTCACACGACCTTTCCTGCTGCCTCCCTTTATCATGTTTGTTGCTATAACTTGGAGTTTTTAAATGCAACGGGGATAAAAGTTTCTGTTCGTACAGTAAGAAGAAAAGAACATGCTTCGTTTCTCCTGTTTGGTTTTCAGCAGAGGAGCGGCTCGAAGGGTGAGTTTCCCAGCTAGCGGTCTCCATGCTGCAGTCCGTCTGTTATTACCGTCAGTGAAAATGAGAGAAAGATAACACAGTTAACCTGCTGTTAACCGTGACAGAAAAGGTTTAGTCAGATTTAATTTTAGATAAAGGACAAAAATAATGTAAAGAGTCTTTTTATGCATGTTTAAGGGAATATCTGGTCTCAGTAGCAGTCAGAAGTCAGGATCAGATAAAAGTGTCCTATTCAGCAGATTCACTCCGAGGTAGAACAATATAAGGATAACAGACTGTAGAGTAAGGACAAATGTACAGCATAATAAAAATACTGTACAGTCACTAAAATGGCATGCTCAGATTCAAAGAACTCTACAGCTGGGTTGGGTAGTTTAAAGAAATATGTATAAGATATGCATTGTTCATGTCGGAATAAATCACTTAATCACGTGATAAATTAACACTACCGCCATCATTTCCATTTTCATGATTTATTTTTCTTTTTTCTCTCTTTCTACCAAAAACTGGATGACAAAATCTTCAGTCTGGTCCTTTGGTCTTAAGTAGCTGCTTTTTTTTAAAGACATTTTTGTTTACAGAGACTTTATAATTAATTTTTTTAGTTGCTTCTGTTGTTTTATTTATTTTGGATATTTAAAAAGTCTTCCAGTTCCATTGTTAAATGTTCATTTGAATTTAAAGATTATTGATTGAGAGTTTTCTTCCCTTATTTTGTCATTACTATTATATTACTTGAAAGTGGTTTCAAAATAGCAAAAGCAAATTATAGTCCAGCAAAATGTGTTTTCATGAAAGGTCTACTCGTCTAGTGTTCCTGCATTCAGCTGCAGCTAAGAGTGTTTGATTACATTTTAAAACTTGTATTTTTATTTTTATTTTTTTCTCAGTTTGCCTCGTCTTTCTCCAGTGAAACCGCTCTACCTCCAAACTTACGCCTTCCCTCTAATCTTGTGGATCCTGACAGATTAAGTAAGTCTGACATGGAGGTTAATTAAATGACTTCTCTCTTTAACAGCTGGTTAACACAAACATGTTAATTTTTCTCTCTTCACTTGTTTCGTTTATTCCTGCAGAGCGTCCTCCACCTCCAGAAGACTCCTCCCTTCCTCTAATCAGGAAGTGCGATGCAGCACTTCCTGCTCACCTGAGTCCCGTGCGGACCTGGGTGGACACTCTGGAGAGTAAGGACAGCGAACCGTTGGGTCTGACTGAACTCCACCCTCATGTCTTTGCAGTGACTCCACGGTATGTAGAAACCTTTCATCACGCTGAATTAAGATACTCAGACCACTGCAGGTTTAAACTGATCTTTGTCCTCCTAATACAGGCTTGATATTCTACACGCTGTTGAAACCTGGCAGAGAAATTTCAAAAGAATTGTAAGTTAAACACAGTCAGTTTGAATCACCAAAATTATTTCTATGTGCTGAATGCTACAGTGTGTTATTAAACTGTATGATTAATTAGTTAATTATTCTAATTGGTTTAAAAATTTGAACCAAGAATCTGGCTTCCCTTATCTAAGGAGTAGCTGTCACAATGTTACAAGTATACAGTCGTACAACAATAAAGTTTAATTAATACAAGAATAAAGTTTTAATATTACCAGAATAAATTCATAAGATTAGGACAATGAAGTAGTAATTTTGAGAACTCCTGCAAATAAAATACCAGAAAATTAAGATGAGGAATGTCAACAATCTTGTGAAGTTATACTGTCGGTTTTACAGATAAAGAAGCAATAAATCTTTTAACACATCAGCATCAAATCATTATCAGTAGGAGGATTTTGAAACTTTTGATTACGCCACTGATAATGCTAATACTCTGTCGTACAACACATAGAAGGGATGATTGAAATAAAATCCACTCTTTGAAAGCAGAAAGTAGATTTTAAAAAGTAATTTCTATTTGTTGTTTTTTCAGAAAATAATCAATTTTAAAAAAGTTTTTTAGAGTTTGTCTAAGTTTATTTTCTTGGCTGTGGTAGAAACAACTAATAATCTGAGTTTATTTTTACATTTCACAGAGTCATGCTAACACAAAGGTGAGGTCAGAGGTGCGAGGCGGAGGCAGGAAGCCGTGGAGACAAAAAGGAAGCGGAAGAGCTCGCCATGGCAGCATCCGATCGCCGCTGTGGAGAGGAGGTAGCTTCATCTGCTGTTTAACTTAGTTTTTAAATAGATTCCCTCCACTTAAACTAAACCGCTGCATCTGAACCAAAAATTCAGATGCAGCTTCCTTTACTGATGTGATCTAGTAGGATTCACATTGTTTTTTCCCCTCAGGCGGAGTTTCTCATGGGCCAAGAGGACCCAACAGTTACTACTACATGTTACCCATGAAAGTACGAGTGCAGGGGCTGAAAGTGGCGCTAAGCTCCAAGGTGGCTCAGGTAAATATGACATTCAGTTCACTCTGGTATAATACTGTCAGCTGTGGCATGGAAAATAATGAATAAAAATATGGAGTTTATTAATGCTAACCAGATCCTGTGTACAAACAGAGGATGATGGGTTGTTCTTCAACAAGTACAACAAAGGATTCTGTTGGAAATAAATGTAGATTGTATTCAATTTATTCTGCATTAAGTCATTGCTCTATATTGTTTAGTGGTGATTCCTATAAGATTGCAGAGTAATAACTTTTTTTAAAAATCATTTGATCTTTTTTTTTTTTTTTTTATCGAGCAGTATGCAGCAGAAAAACAATATCGCGGTGTCATTTGTTGTCTCCAGTGGCGGGAACACCTAAGCTAATGTGCTAATAGCTGAGCTGATTTTGCGTTTAGCACTTTTGCTAACTTTAAAAATAATTATATATTTTTTTTCTGGATAAATTCTGAAGCGCTAATTGCTTCCCTGTTTCGTAAACTTTCGGTTGAGAAAAATTCGACATCTTTGTTGAAATTTTTGTTATCGACCGTTAATTGTTGAAGTAGTCATGCTCTTATTTTGAAGAGGATGAAAACCGTTTGCGCAGTAGTTCCGTTTCCTCTCCTAACGTTTTCTCTCCCAATAATTTAGTTTCACACAAAATAAAACAAGAAAAGTTATTGTATTTCTTTATATTCTAGAACTTGTAAATTATATCAAAATGACACTGTTGCTGAAGAGTTGTGGTAGGCTTAAATCGTAGATATAATCCGAGTCTAGCGTTTTAGCATTAGCTTCGGCTAATTTCAGTGTTGGTCTATCACTTTTGGGTTAAAGCAGCTACATTTTCAGTTAGTCTTGCCCATCACTTGTCTCCACAGTAATTTTTTGATAAATTTCAACTCCTGTTTTCTGTAGCAATACCTTCACGTAGTGGACTCCCTGAACATTCCCACGCCAGACTCCCAGTACCTGCTGGAGCTGATCAGAAGCAGACACTGGGGAGAGTCTGTGCTGCTGGTTGATGTGTGGGTATCTTGCCTCACTGGTGTAAATCAGAGCAAATGATCTTGCATAAATTATCTATTCTAATTTATTCTGTGGCTGCTTTTAGGTCTCAAGAGTTCCCTGAAAATATCCTCCAGGCTACAGCAAACCTAAAGACAGTTAACCTTATTCCAGCCATCGGTGAGTAAAGTACAACCTTTGAATAAGAGCCATTGCAGATAGAAGAGAATAAGAGTAAATACCTGCCAAAAAACTCTGAAATTCTGGGATTAATATAAAAGGTTTCTGAGTTTGAAATGTTGAAAATTTGACTTTTCTAACTCCAATGTCCAAGTTTTTTTTCTATAAAATTTTCCAAACGTGCTAGAAAGAACCTTAAATCTTAATCTCAAATTTTCTAGAAAACTTGCAGTTTCTAAAATTCAGAAGTTGAAAATTTGTTAGAAAACACTAATTTTATTTAAATAATTTGCAATTTTCTAGAAAAAGTCTAAATTTTACAACTAATTTCCAAATTTCTTGAGTTTTTTTCTAGCAGGTTTTCAGAGTTTGAAACTCAATCTCAAATTTTATAAGTGTTAAAAGTCGAATATTTGACTCTTCAAACTCCAAAATTTTTCCTGTAAAATTGGAGATTTGGTTTCAGAAAACTTGCTAGAAAAATAACATTTTATCCTCAGAAATTTTCTGGAAAAAAAATCTAGCATTTGCTAGAAACCAATTTTTTTTTTAAATCTCATTATCTAGAAAATGCTTCAGAATTAGAATTTCTTGTTTTTTTTTCTTGCAAGTTTTCATCTTTTAAAATTCAAATCTCAGATTAACTTTAAAAAGTTGAAAATTTGACTTTTCAAATTGAAATATTTTAGAAAAACCTTGGACGTCTGAGAAAATTCAGAAACTCAAAATTGAGTTTTTTTTTTTGTCCTTCCAAGTTTTTTCCTAGAAAATTTGATTAATTTCAAAATGTCATCTTTTAATCCCAGATTTCCAAATCTTTTTTTCTGAATTCTGAGTGCTTTTTTTTCTTTGGGTTGTTTTAATTGAACTGGATTAAATGTTTATTTTCCCCGTCAGGTCTGAATGTGCACAGCATGCTGAAACATGAAGCCGTCATCCTGACTCTGGACACGGTCAGGTTTCTGGAGGAGAAGCTCCTCTGGCACGACGAGCGTTACACGTTTCTTCACCCGTTCAAACTGCCGTACTCCGACTTCCCTTAGAACAACCGATCTGTGTCGAATTCACTGACGAGACTGTTTTATTTGTTTATTATGAACGTCACAATAAATAATTATACTTGTAAAAAGTACAAAAACAGTTTTGAAAATTGTGCAGCTTAAAACTGAGAATTAAACTTTTGTGGGAGGCGACGGTTTGCCAGATCGTTCCTGATCGTCCAGCGAAGCTCGGAGCGTTTCTTCTGCGTCGGCACCGTGTAGGTGTTGGGAACGTAAACCCTTCGGGGCATCTGCTCAAACACAATAAAGACAGGAGATTAGAGCGCCCTTCCCGCCTCACCTGGGCAGGATGCTTTGATCGTTTCTTCCAGAACAAGATGTTCTATTAAGAGCAGGAAGTGGGAGGAGACGCAGTGTTCAAACCTGAGATCTCATGCAACTTAACACATTCCCAGAAATGGCTTTGAATAGGTTACATCAGCTCTTAGAAATGTAGTTCACATTTTTTTCCCCTCACTGTCTGAAATTAAATTAGATCAAACTTCTTTTTTTAGGTTGGTCAGAATTACCAGGATTATTTACATCTGATAAATGCTACAATAACAAGAAAACATGTCAGATTTATCTATTGTCTTTAAAGTCAGAGGTTTTCCAATTTCTTTAAACAACGGTGATGTCCAAACCTTGGAGACACGTTTGAGTTAATTGGAGACACGTCTGTGGACGTATTTTAAGGCCACACCTGAAACAAACTGCTTCCTGGTTTGACACGATTAGAAAGTCAAAACAAATCAGCCGAAACATCAGGAAGAGACTTGAACAGATGTTCAAATCTGGTTCACTCTGAAAGTGCTGCGTTCATCTGTTCAAGAATTATGCACAAGTATAGACGTGATGGGAATGTCCAATTATCATGCCTTTCGGAAAGGAGACAGGTTCTGTGTCCAGAGATTAAAGTTTTGGTCCAAATTCTGCAGATTAACCCCAAAACAAAAGCTAGATATTCTGCAAAAGCTGGTCATCATCGCATCAATGTGCAGTAAAATGTGTCCTGTACCAACATGGGCTGAAATGCTGCTCAGAGAGGAAGAAGCCATTTTAAAAATCTTAATTTTGGAGACACGTGTTGCGGCCGGATGAAACTAAAGTGGAAATGTTTGGACATAATGACCATTTTTACATGTGGAGGAAAATTGAGGAAGCCTTTTGCCATCCAAACTGAAGTACGGAGGTGGCACCATCATGTTGTGGGACTGTTTTGCCAATTATTTTCTTACAAATTTCTGACTTTTCAATATCATGGAATATGGCTTCATCATAAATTGATGCCTTTAATCATGGAAAATAGTTTTTTTTTTCTTGCAAATTTATGGCTTTTCGACTAATTATATCCAAGTTTTCTCATAAACTCTAAATTTATCTTTCCACGACCACATCATTATTATTTTTTAATGCATAAAGCAGAGTTGTACGTGTCACTGTGCATTTTTGCCACTGAATGAAGAGGAACTTTTAACTCCTGGCATTTCAGTCCAGAAGCAAAACTGACTGGTCATTATGCATCCAGCAGAGGCTATGCTGCCCTCTTCTGGTCCAGATCTGACAGCGCAGTCATAAATCATAAATCCCTGTAAGCGGCTGCTGCATCTACTCCACATTAAAAAAAAGAAAGAAGCAAAAACAATAAAAATTTAAACAAAAATCTTTCTGATGCACCAGCTTAACACTGGAACGTGGTTTTGTTGCAGTCAGCCCTCATTTGTTGATAAACTGCTTTATTTTAGTGAATAAAGCAGCTTTGTCCTGCATTTCTTTTGTATGTTTATCTGTAAAATACTTGACTGCATCAAAACAAGCGACATTGTGTTGAATCTTTCATCCTAGAAGATTTAAAATACACCGAGGGATAATTTGAAGAAGGTTGGAAGAAGTCTGAATGTTACATTCTGATTAATATTCAATTAAAATACTTAAAACGTCTCAGTTTAAACACTTTATGCTCTCCTTAGACTATACTCCGAGTTGAATTTATGATTTTTCCTTTCAATTATATTAATTAACTTCATAGTAAATTAATTTGCACATGTCCTGAAAAGCTCCATGATGAAAACAAAAACCTCAACAGAAATAATATATATATATATATATATATATATATATATATATATATATA
>CAEGAE010089903.1:0-32615 GCA_903067095.1 Girardinus metallicus | reverse complement strand
TATATATATATATTACATTAGATTTATCAATACATTCTAATACAACTGGCCCTTTGAAGACTTTTGTGATCTTGATATGACCAAAATGAAAGTGAGTTTGACGCCTCTGGTCTAAGTCATAAAATATCAATAAAACACATTGAAATTTGTGGTTTTAACATCTTAAACATTATCAGAAGTTCAAGAGTACAAGACTTCTGCAAGGCACTGTGTATATGCGTACATTTATAATAATTATTGTTACCCTGTTTCATCTCGACTTGTTCTCGAAAAGGTCCAGCTGTACAAGAGGACAGCATCCATCATCTTTTACGGGACAGACTTCAGGGCATACGAGGCTCCACTTCCTCGCCTGCACCACCAGACATGGGCACTTTTCCACGAGGAGTCACCAATGAACAACTACATCCTCTCGCACGGACCTGGAATCCGGCTGTTTAATTACACTGCCACATTTCGCAGGGAGTCAGACTACCCCCTGACCCTGCAGTGGCTGCCCTCCCTGGAGTACCTGCTGGAGCCTGTAGCTGTGTCTCTGGAGGAGAAGAACCGCCTCAGGAGGGAGGGCTTGGCTCCTGTTCTTTACATGCAGTCTCACTGTGACGTGCCGTCAGACAGAGACCGATACGTTCACGAACTCATGAAGTACATCGAGGTACAGTGCTTGGAAGGAACTTTTGTTTCTGCTTTAATTATAATGAATGAGATTTTTGGGGTAAATTCATATATATGAGAGAATAACACCATTGTTACAGAATCATTGATGACAAAAGGATACAGATACTGTCTTCTATTGATTAATTGCACATTGATAAGCTACGTAGATGCTCAGGAATCATTTGCAAATGTTCTACATATGTTGATGTAATGTGTTTCTATTAAGTAGACTTAAGGGTTTTTGTTTAGTTGTTATTAAACTGCACCTGAAATTAGTTTTGGAAATTAGGTTTGGTTTCATTAGCCCTTAATGCACCAATAATGCTCCATCTGGGAACAGAAAGATGTACTACATTATCTGGAAGCAATTTATAGGTCAGCACAACTTTTTGAGTCCAAAATCGCATTAACTCTCATTGATGTTGCCAGGCAGATTTTTCCTCACTTCTCCTGCAGTTTCAGATTGTCCAGACTTGATATTCTCTGCAGTTAGATGAAAAATATATGTTCATCTTTGTCTGCTGGCTTCAAAAAAACATGCTCAGAACCATTTCATTGTTGTCCCTCTAGGGAAATTGTCTTTGCAGCAAGGTGGGAAAAAAATTAAAACACGGCACAATCGCACAACAACACTGGTAAAATAGTAAAAAACAAATCTTTGAAATATCAGTACAAATGTAAATAACACAGGCTGAATGACTAGATATGACCCAATCACATTTAAAACTGATCAGAATAATGGCCTGGCTAACAAAAGATTTTTTGGTGGTTCTGGTGGTTCTTGATTTGGGCTTCCTGAGTCTCTTCCCAGATGGTAGGAGCTTAAATTCACCATGAAGTGGATGACTTGGAGATTGAGGAATGTCCTCTGCCTCTTGTAGGACTCTCTCTAAAAAAAGGTTCTGTTAAATCAGATAACCTAACTAACATGTTTAAAGTAGAACGTTAAAAGTCAATTAGCAAAGGTCAGTCTCATAATTTTATTTGTCTTGTGTCATGAGTAATTTATTTCGAAAAAAAGAGTTCCTATGCAGTCCAGAAGTGTGGAAGTCGATTAGTGTTTCCCAGCTCTAGATAGGGCGGAAAAAAAAAACTAGATTAGATTTGGAAAACATTTCTATTTCTTCCTTTGCCTATTCTGTAAAATCCATCCATCCTCTTCTTCGCTTTCTGTAGGTTTTTCACAAGTTCCATAAATAGAGCCTGGGCTTGGAAAAGTTTGCTATTTTGCCATGATAAATGTGTCCTGACTGCTTCTTCTCATCTCTCACTTCCATCCTTCTCTCCTTCTCGTCTTTAGGTGGACTCTTATGGGAAATGCTTGAACAACAGGCCCCTACCGGAACACCTGGAGGACACGGCCACCGCTACTGGCGAGGAACCCGGATTTATGAATTTCGTCGCACGCTACAAGTTCCACCTGGCGCTGGAGAATGGCGTGTGTCCAGATTACATGACAGAGAAGCTGTGGCGGCCCCTCCATCAGGGCTGCGTGCCCGTCTACCGTGGTTCCCCGGTGGTGGCTGACTGGATGCCCAACGACCACTCTGTCGTAATTATAGATAGCTTTCCCTCTCCCAAAGCTCTCGCTGACTTTCTCAAGCGTCTGGATGAGAACGATGATGAATATGTTAGATATTTAGAGTTCAAGGACCCCAGAAGGATTACTAATACTCGCTTGCTGGAGGGCTTGGACTCCCGTGAGTGGGGAGTTAACGACATGAGCAAGCCTAACTACTTAAATGGATTTGAATGTTATGTTTGTGACCAGGAGAATGCCCGATTGGCTGCAGAGAGGGCATATAGGAAAGCCCCCCAAAAAACCCAACCTCCTCAGTGTAAAATGGCCAGCAACTCCCACATGGGCTGCCCACTGCCCAGCCCGGGGTACGGAGACATCAAACACCTGCCTGCAGATGACGGGTGAGTAGGGGTTAAATCGCTGACTGTGTCAGGTGGGAATACCGCCTGCTCTGTCAACCCGAGGGGAGAGAAATCGTTTTATTGTCTAATTGAGCCGGCCTCAGAAATTAGCTTAATCTGTTTGCATATCTGTCTGCAGATGGTTGCAAATATGGCCGCAGGATTACTGGCAGAGCCTCGACCAGGCCGAGGGGCTGGAGTCCCTGATAAGACACAACGAGTCGGACCCCTCTCTGCTGTGGAAGCACATCCAAAACATAGCTGTGAGCAGAGCCAGAGGGAAACACTGACACAAGCTCGGAAACAAACAGAGCGTGGCGCCCATCCAGCTCTGCAGGGGGGGCCCACATTATGAGTCCCCTCTGTTTAGATGACGGATTGTCTCGTGGTTACACAACTGAGCCACAAAACCATTATATTTGTGTTCACATTTTGTGACATTACAACCAAAACCTGAATGTGTATTAGCAGGATTTCATGTGAGGTTTTTTTTTTTTTTTTTTAAATGGATGGAAAATGATACATGGTTTACAAATGGACAGGCGTATGCATTCAGTCCCCTGAAATGAAAACTAGAATCGTCTCAGTCAGCTTAAAGTCATTTAAAGCTCTCTAGGGAGAGATTTTGCATGATTTTTGCAATTAGTCCGAGCTCATATTGAACGAATATGGTCAGTGATTGGATGATTCACTGATGTATACAGTTGGAATGTCACAAAATATGAATGGAAAAATGTAAAGGGTTAGAAATACTTTTTTTTTTTTGTGGTTTTTGTATACACCACAAGAAGTTTTAATTTTCTATTCAATGTGACACTTGGGCAAAGGGGATGCTGTAGAAGGACATTATCGTATTTTCTCTGCTTTGAGGAATAAGCAGGAAATGCTCTCTGTGCAGCTGGTGCAGAGAGGCAAATGCTCCTGGAAAGCTCCCATTTTTCTCTGGACTGGAGCTGAGCCAAGGGGACCTGTCCTGTTCACCCAAGGAGATCTGGGTAACTGTGTGTGAAGACCATCAAGGCAGCAGGCAGTGGACTGCTTGTGCTTCTTTAAAGTTAATCTGCATGTGGCCAATGGCTATTAGCCAGTCACATTTATGCAAACGGCTACTTGAAGTGACAGTGCAAGGAAGAGGCGAGTTTGAGAAATGCAGCTTCACAAGCGGAAACCTCTGCACTAGTGGTTGTTCTCAGAAGCAAATCTACTCCGAATTTTTGTGATAAATACTTTATATTGTTACCCAGACCTTGTTGTTGCAACACACTAAACTCCTCTTTGTGCAATAATTCTCATTCTGTAGTGTGTTTTCAAGCACACTACTTTTGTAAGACGTTTATACCAGGATTTTGTAAATCATTTTATTTTGTTAGCAATGCATTGTACATTTCAACACACTATTTTGTATCAAGATGAGTAAAACAAGCAAAAAGATTTTTAAATATAGCGAGCCTCCTGTTATCAAATTACATTGTCCAAGCCCACCTGTTAGTGTGAATCTTTACATTAAAAACATATAAAACACATCCTTCATTGTAACTGACACACAAACATATTTCAGCCCCCCAAAACATAGACCGTTCAACATGACGTTATCATACTGACAATTCCAGTTTCTTTTTTTTTATCACTTTAAAATGTGCTACTGCAAAGTAGGAAAGAAATCGGTGCAAACTTCAGAGCAGTTCTCACTTATTATGCAAATGAACATGAATGAAGGGGGACAAGGATAAGGAGGTGATGAAAAGCTCCGAGGATTAAATAACGGTGGCGTAACAGCTCTCGCAGTGGACCTTTTTGTTGTGCAGGAACATACTGTGGATAAGGTCTCCCATAGGCCTACGGCACACATCACACTGTGAATAAAAAGGAAAAAAAAAGAGCATAATCAAAGGCGACGTTCCAAGAAAAATTACCTCTTCATACTGTTAAATAAATCTTTAACAGTGAATGAAAGCATTGAGGCCTTGAAAACCAGTTGAAGACATTCATGTGTTGGAATGCCGCATGAAAAATATTAAAAGAAACCATTTTATTGGAATGAAAAGATTTGTCGAAAATGCAATTCATAATGCGCAACACCTTCAGATAAATTCATCTTTAATACCACACTGACATTGTTTGAAAAATACAAAGTTTTGCATATTTAAGTGTGGAAACATATTAAGAAATAATACGTTTGGGTGGAAATCAGAGTCATACTTGTTGGCACTCCTGCTGGTAAAACTCTGTGTGACTCAGCTTTTTCCAAAGCACAGCGCTTACTCTTTTCTAACATTTGGAGCAAATAAAGAGGGACCTTTGACCATTTGTCTGTGCACAAACATGTTAGATGGTTCTAACTTATCTTTTGTTTTCAACCCACAAGTTCTCGACAGAATTCGTCTGGGGACTGGGATGGCCATTGTAGACGGTTCATTTAGTGTCTAGTGAACATTTTTTGTGTTGCTTTGGCTGTATTTTGCTGAAAGATGTTTTTTTTAAAGAGTTAGAGTTTATGATGCTTTGAACTCTAACAATGTTAGCTGGGCTTTTGCAAGAGAAACAAACCCACAGCATCACAGATCCACCACCATGCTTTACAGTGGGGAGGAGGTGCTTTTGAACAGAGTTAATGTTTATTTCAGCCTAGACCCAACTTGAATATTTGTTGCTGAAAAGCTCATAGTGTCTTAGTTTCTTCAAACCAAAATATACACTCCATTTAATGTCCCAGAAGAGATTAGCAAACTCTGCCTTTTGTAATTGTAATGGTGGAAAGGTAGGTGTGTCTTTCTGGCAACCAGTTTGCTTGTAGATAGCATTTAGTGGTTGCTATGGAGACCTGGAGGCCTCAAGGTGCCACTCTTTGCTGCACCCTGGTGGGCAACAGCTAATAGAAATGAAACTCTGCATCATAGTACCTCAGGGAAACAGGAAGTCGTCATTGCTCATTACAATTTATGGATTCATAGGTGAAGTTAGAAAAGCAGAGTTACACTTATTTTATAGGAGTTGTTATGAGTTGCCAATAATGTGACCTAACGCATCTGCTCAAAGGTTGGATTTTTATATATTTTCCAAACTACTGCAATAAAAGATGAATTAATATCAAGGATTTTACACATCTTTACCAGGAGTGCTAATAGGTCCAGAGAGCACTATTAAAAAATCCACAAATGGAGGTCATTTACCTTGAAGCACTCAGGGTGGCAGTTAATATCGAGGTGCTCGATGCTGATCTTGGCATCGTTGCCCACCTCCTTTCCGCAGTACGTGCAGGTGGACGACAGGGAGCCCCTGGAGGGAAACAGCGATTAGAACAGTTTAGGCTGATCTCCTTTAATATGTGTAAATAATCCTTTGATGTGCCCATCCAACTAGCTGAACAAGATGGATTCCTGGAATTTCTGCCCTGCCGCTTGCACACGTCTGCTTGTGTCAGAAGTGGAAAAATAAACAGGCAGGAGGAGACGGACCTTAAGCTTAAACTGGATTTTGTTTCAGTGCATGGATTAAGTGTTGTAGGGGTTACCGAGAGGTTGATTTTAAATAATATGACGCTCTGTTTGAACAATTTCACCTAGAGTGACCTCATGTAAAGAAAAGTAAACACTCTCAAAGGTGAAAACAAGCAGCTTGGAGCACTTAAAAAGAGAATTGTAGAATTGCAAGTGACATATTGAGGTACAGAAGGAGAAGGATAGCAATTAAAGTGTGAAATAAATGCAATATGTAAAATTCTCACAAAAACCCAGCATACAGTGAATCTCCTAAACGTAGACAAAAAGCAAGGACTTTCTTACAAAAAGATGAGACCATGATGGATAATTTCCACCTTTAACCTGACATTAATCCTGTACAATTCAACTGAAAAACAAGCGAAGCTGTTAGGGGGCGAATCTACATAATAAAATAGCTGCAATACCATGAGTGTGGAAGTGTGCACACTATTAAACTAATAGGGCATCTTTTGATTCAACTAAACTACTAAAAGTCAATTAATTGACTGCATATGAAATGCTTTGAGAGACGGTTATTAAATATTTACTAGCACTTTGTAACTAGTAAGTGCTACACATAATTCTGTACAATAACTACGTCTGGGCATTTTTACTTTTTTGATTGTTTTTGAGTGCATCACATGGAGACAAACATGCTGTTATTGTGTGTTGATAATACTAGTTAACACCAAAATAAATAGCATTTCCTTTTCTTTATGGACTTGCAAAAAGAAAGCTCTCAACCCGGTATGACATTATTCTTCACTCCTACTTCTGAGACAGATCTGACACAGTTTTGTTCAATAGTATGTATATAAAATGCTGTGGGATTTTATTGTACTTTCTGCAAACTATTGCCTTACCTAAAGGAGGCAAATAAGTAAATGTCAGGATAAACCTACAAGGCCAGGTGAACTTTATGTCTGCTCAATCTCATTTGAATTGAGCAGAAAAAATGTCATGTTAGAGGTGGAAAAAGTTTGAAAATTATTTCAGATGGTTTATGTTCAATTTTAACAGGGATGTGTGTATAGATCCCCTCTACACTCTCAAGTCTTGATGCATGAAAAAGGTTTATGTGCCGGGGTATTACCTGGTGTAGCTGGAGGGGCTGCTGTACGAGTAACTGATGGAGTTTGATGCAAAATCATCTGACCTACAGGAAAAGAACAAAATGTACCATCATCCACAAAACATTGGTTGATGTTTTTATATGACTGCTTCAACAAATAATAGGTCTTACCCATTGAGCGGGTCCCTGAGATTGAGCAAAGACTCACTTGCGTCAACGTACTCCTTCACATACACAAAAGGTCTAAAGCAGAAAGTAACTTAATATGGGTGCAAATTCTAACTTCAAGTTAAGCTTCCACTATGGAGAGATGCTCACTTTTTGCTTTCCGGTTCTGGTGTTGGGACCCGTCGCTCTTCCGCTACCACAGCTGGCCTGCAGACGGTGAGCACAAACATTCGTGTTATCTTTTACACACAGATGACAGGAGCGTGAAGGGTCAAGGGACCAGTCATAAGACGGGGTCCTTCACCTTCATTTTTTTCCCACCATTGCCTGTTAATGACAGTCATCCATTGGGCTCAGATTTGAAAGAATGACGACTCCAATGCATGTCACCAATCTGGCACGTGGTGGCCCGATAATTAGAGAGAGGGCGTCAAATGAGGGCAGGCTAAAAGGCAATGGGAATGTCGCTCTGACTGTAGAATGTCAGAAATAGAGCTAATAGATCTGTTAAAACAGGACTTGCAAGTATGTGTATAGCCTGAGTAAAGTGTTCAGGATCTGCGTTCCCACAGGGATTTAGCGCAAGTCAATTTAGCTTAAACAGCTGTTACCAAAATCAATGGAAGTAGGAGAACAAAGGCAGGAATCTTAAATAGACCACAGTGCCAGAAAAATTCATAGTTCTTGAACTTCTTCACATTTTGTCATAATACAACCCCAACCTTAGTGAGATATTTGTGTGGAATGTGAAGTATAGTTGTTAAAGGGAGGTCAAATGGAGATAAAAACAACATTTTTACAAAAAGTTGTAGATAAAACCTGAAAAATGTGTAATTCCTTTGTTGTGGGAATGTTTACGAGCTATTAACGTCTGGAGACTAACGTTCTTCGAGTGAGACAGGATGAAGAGCTTCTGTCAACAGATATGTTCAAGATTTGCTTGTGGTTCTTAGTTAGATTAAGGGCTGAACTTTTTAACAACCCCGTCAGCAGTACAGAACAACAAAATGCAGCATGTGAAATGTTTAGCATGATGTTTTATTATTGTATTGAAGCATTATCCTTGACTTGTCTGGTGTGTTACTTGGTTGTCATGATGCCGTTTGTTCATTGATGTTCTCTAAATAACTAATGAGGCTTTAACAGCACAACTGCACCTATCTGTACTAAGATAAAATAATGAAAATGATGCAATCTGCTAAGATTATCTCTAATGGGAATTGATTGCTCTGGATTGGGGCAAAAATATAGCTGAATAAAAAAAAATACCGTTCTTCCTCCTCTACTTCCTCCTCATCGCCGTCTCCCGTCCCAGTGGAAATGGTATAAACAGTGGGGGACATCCATTTATCCCAAGGGGAGTCATTCTCAGTGGACCTGGAGCACAAACAAGCATGTAACAGTAACATGAGCGGGTGGTGTATTCACACTGTACATTTATTAAAAAGCAGAGTTGCTCGAGGCTGGACATGTTTGCAACAGCTGTGAGGGGAAGGTAGTAACAAATATCTGACCTATTTTCATCAGCATCAGTGCCCAATAACTTCCACCTCAGAGAGTAAATGCTGTAAAAGCCCAGCTCCTCCACCGAAGTGAAAGGAAACAAGGTTACGGGGATAAAAGGAGCCAATGTGTACCTGGAGCTCTTAATAAAGCGACAACTTACTTTCTCTCAAACATGATCACTGTCTGCTGATCTCCAGCCTTGTCCTCTGTCTCGGCTTCTTGGCTGAGAGGGGGAGACAGACAGACATTGAAAGGCTTTTAGCTGGTAATGGACACAGATCAAAGGGGAGAATAAATGAAGAATAGTGGAGCGTGCGCTGCACAAAAAAGTGTGTTCACCTCTCCACTGTGCTTGTCTCATGAGGGATTTCCCATGTGGTGGTCCAGGAACCCTGAGAGCTGGAGAAAATATTTAATATTAAAAATAAGTCTTAGGTCTGCACTTTGATGGGTCTTTTTTAACTCATGAACATGAATGTGCTTTGATGTACACCCTTGTATTGCAGCTATGGCTGCCTGGTTGAGGTGATTGTCTTGTTGGAGAGTGAAACTCCAACCTCACGTCATTTGCAGTTTTATTTCCTGGATGACCTCTAACCATCTTCCTGTAAACACTCATCTACTTCCTTGTTGAAAACAAGTATTTCCACACCATGATGGTGGCACCATCATGTTTCACAGTGTGGATTGTGTTCAAGAAGATGTGTGTAGTGTCACTTTTTTCACCGTACGCAGTGTTTAATTCTGCTGTGATATTATTCTATTACCTCACTTATGCAAAATCCCCCCCTTGATTTACCCTTGGTTGTCATAAAGTTGTTTGTTCATCAGTGTTCTTAAAGTAACCGCTGAGGCTTTAACAGAACAGGAGTAGCTATAAGATGAAGTTATAAAAAATTATGCTGTGTGATTTATTAGATTACATCTAACTGAAATTAATTACGCTGGATTTTATTTAGGGCCAGCAGAGTAAAATGGGGGAAAATACAACTGAATGCAAAGCACATGTTCCAGATTTTTATTTGTCAGGAATTTCCAAAACTATGTATGAGTTTGCCACAAAATTATGGGGTACTTTGTGTTGGTTTACCTACCACATAAAATGTCAATAATTTGTGGTCATAATATAACAAAAAAAAAAGATCAAGTTAAACAAGTACTTTTGCAAGTCAATACAGCTAAATTCAGATCTTTGATTCAATTTGGATTCCTTAACTTGATTACCTAACTTATTCCAGCTGAGGTACAGCAAATCAGGTCTGCATGCAGCATCACATGCTAAGAATTTAGAGAGAAATAAAAAACACACAGCTCCAAAGAAGATAAGTTTAAGATAAACATCCGGTGAAAGCACTCTTTCATTATAAAGTCTGACACTAATAAGATCATAAACTAACTGATCTCCCTGGAAAGTGAGTAAAAAAAAAACAAAAAAAACATATCAAACTTTTATCATCAGCCACAGCTGTAAATAAGTGTGGACACAATTCAGCGTGGATGAAATCTGTAGATTTTATAAGGCGATGATGAAGCAGATCTCTGTCTCTATTCACCATGTCTTCACTGTTTTGATATATGAAGAAACTTTACCTTGCTTTCAGGTGTGTTTTAAGGTTCAGTGATTGACATACATTGAATTTTGAAATACCGCTTCAAAACGGGGCTTTAATGTGTACTCTCTTATTTCAATCTTAATAAACATACCTGTCTTCGTCTTTCTCCTCATCCTCTTCTTCCTTCTCATCTTCCTTTTCTTCCTCAGACTCCTCTTCCTCTTCTACTTTCACCTTTTCCTCCGTATCTTCCTTTTTCTCTTCTACATCTTCATTTTCCTCCTTATCATCCTTTTCCTCTTCTACTTTCTGATCTTCCTCCTCATCCTCTTTTACTTCCACCTCCTCCTTATCACCCTTCTCCTCTTCTACTTTCCCCTCATCCTCCTCTTTCTCTTCCACTTTCTCCTCTTCAACTTCTACTTTCTCCTCCTCCTCATTATCTTCTACCTCTTGTACTTTGTCCTCCTCCTCATTCTCCTCTTCCTCTTCTACTTTCTTGTCCTCATTCTCCTCTTCCTCTTCTACTTTCTTGTCCTCATTCTCCTCTTCCTCTTCTACTTTCTTGTCCTCCTCATTCTCCTCTTCCTCTTCTACTTTGTCCCCCTCATCCTCCTCTTCTGCTTTCTCCTTCTGGAGAAAGTAGACGTGGAGTTGTTTCCCCACCACGCTGAGCAGCTCTTCCTCTTCTACTTTCTCCTCCTCCTCCTTCTCCTTTTCCTCTTCTACTTTCTCCTCTTCCTCTGCATTGTTCTTAGGCTCTTCTTTGCATGGAATTAGCTTGAAGACGACTTGTTCAACTCCCACTGGTACCCTGGAACACAAACAAGGATGCAAAAGTAGCATGAGTCGATATTCACTGTACATTTATATAAAAAAAAAAAGCAGAGCTGAGTTACTGGAGGCTGGACCTGTTTGTCACAGCTATAAAGGGAATGTAGTCACAAATATCTGACCTATTTTCGTCATCACCTATGCCCAACAACTTCCAACTCAGAGAGTAAATAATAAAAAAAGAAAAAAATGTAATATAAACAAGGTTAAAGGGGAAAAAATTAGTCAATGTGCAGCTGAAGTTCTTTATAAAGCGTCTACTTGCGGTTTCGGTATGTTGGGAGATGAGTATAGTATTTCTGGTACCGCTACACTGAAAAAAGTAAGTAGGCATATATTGAAAGATTTTTTTGATGGTATTGAACACAAAATAGTGGAGCAAGTGTCTTTGCATCGGAAAGTTCCAGAAGAAGAACATTTAGAGAATTGTTGATTTAACAAAACCGGGCAACAGTGAAAAGAGAACACGTGCTGGTGGCTTCTCCCGCTGCTCTGAATTTATGTCTAGAGTCAGGACCTGGGCATGAAACCCAACTTACAACTTTTATCAAGAAAATATATGTTGTTTTTTTTTTTTTTTTTTTACGAATTTGTTAAAACTGTTATATGTCGTGAAAGTATAGGGTGAGACAGATAATCTGTGGAAAAAGTCAAGCTCCTCTATCTTCTCCCAGTGCTCCCAGTGCTAGCTGCAGAAATACACCACTCAGTCACAAACAACCAATCAGAGTCAGGAGCAGTGACTTAGCAAATTATTATCGTAGGTGTAGTACCTTTCTGGATGTTTCTTTTTTAAAAAAAATATATAAATTAAGATTATTTGGTCCATAAGAATAAAGGCAACACCAATCTGAAAGGCACCAAGACTTCTACCATCTCAAAACAAGTTCAACAAACAATACTTGATCAACCTCTAAACCATCAGAATATTTGCACTGGGGATAACAGGCGATGGAGTAGGAAGTAATGATATTCCTGTGTGAAAAAATGTATAAAAAATAAAAAGCATTACTGGATATTTAAGCCAACTTCAAACTTGGACATGTTGACTTCTGATTTAACAGGCAACATCCAATTAAGTCACAAGTTTTAAGTATGCAGTGTCAATTAAAGAGGATATATTTGTTCTACTTTGAAGTGTGTGTGTTTCAAGATGGTGATGCTCAAAAAAATTTTTATTTTAGACTGGGACATGTGTTAAAATATTTCACAATCACTGTTTTAGATCAGTTCCTGGAGCTAAATATCTGTTTCTTTCCTCTTCCGTCGTTCGGCCAAAAGACTCATTACATGTTCATGAGCCTTTTGGCATCGCTATCGTTATTGTTACTGCTCATGTAACACGCAAATTTACAGAAAACAATAAAGAGAGAAAGCAAAACTATACGAATGGAATAATAAATGCATGTCGGGCATTTCCTCTATATTAAAATAAATGGAGTTAATGATTATTTATTATAGAGCTGCAGGTGAAGCTTAAACTTTTAATAATAGGTAAAAAGAAAAAAAGATTATTTTCCTTGCGTTAATCCTATAATCTGCTGACTAAATTGAACGTTACCACTGACACAATGTTGTGAAGGAAATAACAGCTAAATATGAAGAGTTAATTCAATAAAAATAATCCATCAGAGTACAGGACAACCAAAGCTGAAGTCTTCAGATGTTAATCTTCATGCTTTTACTGGTCCAAAACCGACAGATAATTAAACACAAAAGTGCCAAACAGAAGTAATAAATAATGGGATTCATCATTTACCGGCAATCGAGCTCTTTTGGACTGGGACATTCCATCGTCTTCTCTGTTGTTGCTGAACTGAAAGACAAAATGTAAAATAGACAAGGGTTACCGCTGCTAATGGAGCATATTAACGGTGGAAGCTGTGGTGAATATACTGTATGTGCAGCGCTTCTGGAGTGATTGGTGCCAATTGTGAATAACGATGATTACATTAGGAGCAGCAGGCGTAGCAAAGACGACATTGTGAGGAGGCAACATAATAGTGTCAGAGCAACAAGCAGAGGTTAGAGGAGGAGAAAGAGGGAGGGATTTGGGAAATCTTTCCTGTACCTGTTGATGGAAACATCAGCGGAGGGCTCAAGCAGGTCAGGGGGGCTGCAATAGGAGGAAAGTGGCTCATAATCAGAAACTGCTGCATTATGCATGCTGAGATGCTATCTGGCTGGCTGGAAGACAGTCACAGCGCCAAACCAATATGATTACCTGTTATGGGATGCAGTCCCTATCGGATTTGGATCAAACGGATCAGCCGAGCTGAAAAACAATTTCACACTGATTTCACTCTCAATTGTCAGCACGGCCCTGTCTGGTGTCGGAGGAATTCTGATCACATTGACTCATAATGGAAAGATTCAATGCAGTTTGAATGGTAAACAGCAATAGAGAGCAGACACAGGGCCAAACTCAGTCGGAATCAGAATCACGGGTGTCTTTACCAAATGGAAATACTACATTCAAATTTATACTACGCACTTCAGCAATGTGAGAAGCCAAGATATTTTTCACTAAGTGTTCTGGTATAGTATCTTGTATAAATATTCAGTAAACATCTGCACATTTGTCATTTTCCAACAGCAAACAGCTGCAATGTATTATATTGACATTTTATGTCATACACTAAAACTATACCCATATATATATGTACTATAAAGTATATATATTTTATGTGCAAAATCTGAAAAGTGTGGCATGCATTTGTGTTCATCATCCTCTCATTTAATACTTTGTAGAATAAAATTTCTACCACCTTTACACGTCTAGAAACAATTTGTACCAAATGTTTTTGCCAAATTGCTCTTTTTCAGATTTGATTGACTGTCTATGTTCCTTCTGAAGTAACGTATCCCCACAGTATGATACTGCTGTGGGGATAAGAATGTCTCACTTGAGCTAAGTTGCTCCTGAATGTGGGTAGTTGCCCTGGACTTCATTTAGGAGCGTTAAGGTAAAAGGAGGCTAATGATTTTATCTGTTTCACAATTATTCTCTACTTTGTGTTTGTCGATAACATCAATTTCTGATGAATTAAGAAAAGTTCAAGGAGTGAAGAAAATTGTTCTCTTGGCTTGGTGATAGGAAGACAGAATTATAGGAGACAGAGAGGAATGAATGGCATGGTGGGAACAAAAAACACAGGGCAAGTAAAGGTTACTGTTGCTGTTCTCATACACTATTTACAGTGTTACTCCATTAGGAAAGCTTGAAATCCACTGAACTATTTAACAAGCATGGAGACTGTCTGAATATGTTTTTCTTTCTTCTTCTTTCCATGAACGCTCTTTGTCAGGAATAACCACAGCTTTGGTCGTTACAGTGTTGTGACTGTGGGGCCAACGCTGCAGACAGAGTCGGTATAAATCATTACGTTGCATATCGTGCTTCTTCGAGGGAGCAGCTCTGCACAGATAGATAATTGTTTAAGAGCAGCCTGTCATCTCCCGCTACCTTTGTGTTTCCACGGCTGTCTCATCAGTCTGCTTCTCCTCCTCCTGCTGCTGCATGCTGAGGCTGGTGGAAAGACAAAAACAAAAGCAGAAATACTAATCAGCACGGAGCGCTCTTTTCTATTTCCAGACGCGCGTGCAGATAAAAATGAAGGCTTTTAAAGTTTCAAAGTCATTTCATTCAGGAATCGGAGGCTGTTTGGTTCTGCCATGAAGCAGTGGATTAAACTTCTGGTTTGTGATAAAAATGAATCTCATAAATCAGGGTTGCTTGTCTCCTTTATCTGCGGTAATAAAAAGAAACTACTGACACAAGAGGAGGGCAAAGATGGGAAGCGTGAGCTGTCACATCGGGCTTTTCTCACCTGGATGGCTTTGTGTTCACTATAATGACACAGAGCCACAAGATTCAGGGTGTCAGATGTCTGTACAGGACTGGACTCACTATGCAGGCATTACACAGAAAAGTACAAAGTGGGGAAGAGTTTAAGAACTTCATCGAGGTGAGTTAAGGTGATGCTTTGCTAGTTGCTAACAAAGCAACTACAGATTTACAACTGAGGAGACACTAATTCTTCAAATGAGTCCGGATTAGCAGTTTGAGGGGATAAAGAGCCTTTTCCTGTACCCGCCAAGTCCAGTGAGTAGATCCTGACTCCAGCGTCCCGGGCTGAGTGGAATAGGCTCCTCTGGTTCTTCTGGACTGCGGAAGCGGAAAGCAAGAAGTTGATGAACAAAGAGAGGCTTAGGGATTCAGATTGGGGATGTTTAAAGCTCATACAGGCAACTTGAGACAGATGAGACTTTATATGAGGTCCAACAGTGCCACCTTATGGATAACATTCAAAAATTCTTCTTAATTGCAAAATGAGAAAGAATATTTTTTAACAAACCCATCACTGAAACCCAGGAGATCGCCTGTTATTGGTTCGCCATCTCTGGGCGCTGTATCTGGCTCCTGTTCAACACTGCAGAGAGGAAGAGTCAGAAAAAAAGAACAAAAAAAAACAAACAAACAGATCAGCATGTTATTAAAGCACCTGGTTTGGCAAGAAAGCCTAGAAACATCTCTTTCTTAAATATGTTTGTACTGCGTTTAATCAAATGTAATTTAGGACACTCATGTCTCATGTTTAAGGCACCAAAAATGGAGACGTGTGTTCTGTAATTACTCTGAAGTGAACACAGTGGAAATCAGAGCACATTTGTGTTCCTGCCAGCCACGTTACGGCACAAGTGAGGCGGTTATTGATTTTGCTTACCTGTCCTCTGGGGTGGGACTGTCCACTGGGCCTCCTTCTTCCTCTGCCAGCTCTTGCTTGTCGTTCTCAGCGCTGCAAGGAAAACAAACTCACGATCAAATAGTGTAGTGTTGGTTGCCTTTGGGCAACCATGTTAAACTGAAAGGGTCTTGCTTTTGTAATGTTTTTTCAGTAAATACCTGCTAGGGTTTGTGTCCAAAGAAATGAGGGTGTCGGACAAGGCAGCAATTGTGTCAATACTGGAGCTGTGAATGTAGATACATGTGAAGAATATGAAATATAGGCTAATTTCCATTCAAAAATATGAAAGAATGAGGCAAACACAAACTTGAAATTACATCGAGTGCAGTAGATGTGATTGCAATAATAAAAACAGTAATAAAAAGGGGACAAATTTCACAAATGTTTTAAAAAATGTTGCTTTAGATATCAAGTGCATTTTTCTATGCACTTGATATGTTAAAACTAACAAAAACTGATCACAATTAGATGTTTCTCTACTTTTTCAGCTAACGCATGAGATACTAAGACAATCACATTTAGTTCTGAGAACGAGGGTTCAGAACCAAAGACTTCTTTGGGCTGAAGAGATTAACTACTGAGCTCTGCTAAGGAATAAAGAAAGAAAGGGAAACGTTTTCTTTTTTCTTTTTTTCTTGCCAGTTCAACAGAAGTTTAAGTTTTTCTGAAAAAGTTCTCTGGGGTCCAGCAGAAAGTTTAATATGAGAGTGCAGTCTGCAACCAGAAACTTGGATCTTAAATAACTTAAATAAAATGGGTCTTGCTAAGGTTGTGTTTTCACATTCATTTGGATAAGGAGGCAGATTTTTCAACATTTTATGTTTACTAGCCAACAGTTTCCCCTTATTTAAGGTCGTCAGTAAACATGAAACATGAAACAAGACTCACGCTATCTGCGGTTTGGGTGCAGGAGCAGAGGCAGCAGATGTAGGAGGAACAGCAGGAGACGGTTCCACCGCGTTGTCGGCATCATCAAAAATCTCCACCCTGCATGCGTACACACAGAGAGACGTGTAAATAATAAAATATAGAAATTTGAGAACAAGCTTTGTTTCTGTTTGGCTCCAGAATCAAACACAATATAAAGAAACTCAAACCTTTTAGCCAGAAATGAAGGACTGCTGGTGGCCAAAGAAGTGTCAGGTGGTGTATCTTTAGTCCTGAAGATTTTAGAAACAAATGCTTAGAGTAAATAAGATTTCTACAAAGCAGATTGGGATGGATTGGAAACATAACTACTTCTAGAATCAGGTTAAAGTTCATTATACCCATTAGAGAAATGACCTAAATGATACGTACTCATATAGCTTAGCAGCAGACATAACATAGGATCGTTTTTTGTCTGCTTTTGTTTTCATAACATGAAGGGCGGCCTCCGTCCTGCACAGTAAGATGATGTGGTATTACTCAGAGTGTTTTTTTGTTATTTTTTTTTTCTGGGCACATGGCTTCTCAGTGGGAACGGAGTCTCACCGTCTCTCCTGCTCCTCAAAGCTGAGCTGGCCCTCGGGGTTCTCTGAAGTGCTCCTCACAATGTGAGGGGCTCTACAGAGCAGAAGCACAAACACAAACCGCATGAAAAACGTAACATTCTCAGCGAGACGCAAGCAATTATCTGGAAGTCTTATTCGTACACTTACATCTTCTTGTATGTCTCTGAAGGCTTTTTAGTGAATGTTTTTGTTGTGCTGAGATAAAGAAAAATAATAATAATAGTAATAATAATTTACATGCAGAAATGTGGTTTTCAGATCTCACTGTGCAATTAAACCTGCTGTTTCTAAAGGGAAGATTCTTTTACCTTATGCCATTATATGATGGAGTTGAAACAGGCTTTTCTAGTTTAGTAAAAACACCTCTGAAGGCAAAAGAAACAAAGAATGTTATTAGCATTATTTTTCAGCATCCCAACATTGATATAGTTGCATTAGATTATTACTAAAAACATATTTGAAGGTAAATGTATGTCCAAGTACTGTACAGTACATGGATTGCATTTGTAATAAAACAGTGGGCCTCCACCAACTTGGACTCTGGTACCTCAACCACTCTTCCTCCAGACTCTGGGACTTTGAATTCCAATAAAAATAGAAAACTTAATTTAAAAGAGGACACTTTAAGTCCTCTTTTACCCTTAGCTCATCTAAGGTACATCTGAAGTTTTTAGTTTAGGATTTAGTGTAGTGCTTGTAGTCCGTAACCTGGACCTTTTTTCTACCACACGTTTTCCCTCCATTCAACTTTCCATTAATTTAATTAGTTTCTTCAACAATGACCTCTTGTGACCTTCTCCAACAACTGTGTGTATATCATAATATTTATATTCTGTTCTTTATTAATTAGTTTTAAATGTATAATTCTGGAAATAATGAATCCATATGAGATGCATTTTTTTTTTTAATTATTCAACTGAAATAAGCTACATTTTCAATTGTATTCTCATGTCTTGAGTCTGCTTTTGATTAAGATAAAAAAAGGTCTGATCTAATTTTTGACCTCTCTTACCTGATTAGGTATCCTTGTGTTGCTGGTTTACTGAAAATCAAGACAGGGTTTTGGTAAAATAAAAGTTACAATTTTTAAAGTAAACCCGCATCCTTATTCAAAATAAAGTTTTACCTCTCAGTGTCAGACTTTACTGGTGGCGGCGTGGCTTTTACTGGTGAGGAAACTGGGCTTGTTTCAATGGGAGCTCCGTTCAAACGCCTGGCTCTAACTTCTGCCAACCTGTACAGATTGCACAGAGAATTTAGTTGTGTCTCTTCAAGTGACTGGGCAACTGATGAGATGGACGGGACTCTCTGAGGACATGTGCTTTACCATGGCTTTTCCTCCTCCTGAGTTTCAGCCTGAGGTTCATCTCGGCGCTGCAGCCAGCTGCCGTCTCCCCTCAGCTTTGTTCGTACTGTGGTTGTGCGAAGCACAGATGCTCGGTCTCCCTCTGGGACACAAACAGGAGCACGCACAAACGTGAGTTATGCCACGCATTGCAGGGTGTGTTGTTGTTATTACACTTTAAAAGTGGTGCGCTTATGAACGTGAGATAAACGAGGTTCACTACAAACACAAATCCTAAATCCTAAAACTGATTACTAGTTTAAAACTAAGTTCCAAAAGTAAATTAATCTAAGGGAACTTAAAGAGTAGCTTTAATTTAACAGATTTTGAAAACAATTCAAAAGTTTCCTGAAGTATATGTTTGTTGACGTTTGTTGATAAACTTGAAGAACTCAAATGCATCTTGCTACCAAGGACAGAAAGGAGTCTGGTAAGAGAGATAACAAAAGAATCTTTAAAGCACCCTTAAAGCACTCTTTGCAGCAAAGAGTTTGGCTTTATGTACAATTTTACCGGGAGTTCCATCAAAGCTGTATATTAGTCCAAATTGTGACTCGAAAAATAAATTCATTAACTATGGCTGCCACACACAGAAAATATTAAAGTTTCAGGAAACCATTTTTCAGCACTTTTCACAGTTTGGTCTCATTAAACTAGTGGCACAAATCAAAGTAAAATAAATTATCTATTTGTGAATACGTTAGTATAGTGCTTGATCACATAAAATAGAGTGAAATAGAATATTCCTATCTTGTATTTCTAGTTTTGGTTAGTGCAACAATTAGGAAATCCCAATGGTTTTCCAACAAGCAATGAGACCACACTCAGGTCGGGGGTGACTACATTCCCAGATCCAAGCTCCAATTTCCAAAATGCATATCACCGCTTTGCTTGCATAATTATGTTGATAATTATTCCTAATTTGCCATTTTCTTTAGTTGACCAATCAAAATAGGTCCCTCTTTCAGAGAAATGGTTTATAAAAGACAAATGACACAACAGAAGGGTTTAAACAAAGTTATAAGTCGGATTTCCACCACTGTCCTTTTCAGCTTGACCCACCATTACAATTATCCCATCATACAGAGTGGCAGACGTCTCATTGCAGTTTTGATGTAAATGTGGTAAGATTACCTTAAAGCTTAAATGTTTCAAGCTCACACTTCAAATAAAGGCTTAACAGACTAGCAAACTAAAAAAAATGGCTTTTTCATTTGTTCTGAGATTGTATGGCCTTAATAACTGTTGTTTTGAAAAGTTTAATGTTTTTTGGCATGATAAAATGGTTATCATTGTAAAGCTGTAAAGTAAATAACACTGTATGCTACTCTCTGGTGTAAAATAGACAACTGGAGGGAACCTGCTTATGAAAAAAGGAAGCAGTGAAACAGAAAATGGGAATTCAGCCAAAATGTGACTATGGGCGATGAATTAATGAGCAATTAATATATTAAACCTATTAACACTTAGTGTCTATTTATTGATTCTCAAACTGCGTTCATGTTCATGAAAGTCAAGAAACTATAGGCTCTTTAAACCTTTAGGGACAAGTGATGGCTGTAGCCCTCATATTACTTTACGGGGTACATGAAGTCTTAATATGCTAAATCATAACAGCTCAGTACAGAGGGGCGATAACATCAGCTATTATTGTAGGAAGTACATGGTATCATAATTAGATCACATTAATTAGTCTTCTCACCGCTTGACATGTTTCTTCTGGTGGGATCTCTGCGCTTTCCCCTACAGGCAACCTGAAAAATACATCAGTTAGAAACCTCATGAAGAGAAAGTGTGTGATCAGCAAACAGCTCCTTATCTTAGAATTAGCATATTTTCAAACGGTTGTCCCTATGGTATGTCCCCTCCCCAAAAGGCTGTCAGGAATTCCTCATTCTCATCCTTCAAGCATGCAGGCCATCCTGTCATGCCACATTTCAAGAGAAAAATACTTCAATTGCCTACATAAGAATTGAAAAACACAAAAAACCATCTCTTTACATCAGCAGCTCGGAGTAACATCTCATTTTATTACAGATGGATTCTGGTTGCTTATTTCCAAATTAGTCGATCCCACAGTTTATTTAGGACCAGAAAAAAAAGTTGATCTGAGGTAAAATTCCTTGGGTATTATTACAACAAAAAAAACAAAAACACAGTTCAGTGACTGTTTTCTTATCTCGAAGCAGGCCACGCTTTATGCAAAACTGAGAAGGGGGGGATTTTTTAAAAATGGGAATGCAAATATTAACAGCTAAAACGCCTGAGGTTTTTAATTTAGCCCTTCCAGAGCAACATCCCTCAGATAAATGTATCCGAGGGATGTTGTCCTGAATAAAAAGTGACTCTAAATGGAGAAAGGATTTTTATCCTGGCAGTACACACACATGATAAATCATTAAAGAAACATAGCAGCTTTTCAAGGAAAGCGCTAAAGATGAGAGTCAACTGAGTTGACATGTAAAAAATAAGTGGGCAAACAGTGATAATCATCAGTTTAAGCAGGCAAACATTCCCACTATGTGACGAATCCACCTTCTGATGACAAAAAATGTTAAGATTATCTGTTAAATAACGTTATAAACAAGCCATATAGTTCACAGTGAGAGTACATACCTGTTCAACCCTTATATCCAACAGGGCACTCTTCACACAGCTGAGTGTGGCCGAAGTGAGCAGAAGAAAACTCTTTCGTCCCTGACAGGTGTCTCAGCAAACTAGCAAACAGGTACGGGCGTGAGCTCTAACAAGCCCAGCCAGTCGAGGAAGGTGGATGTGGGGTGGAGCAGTGCATGTGTGCGCGTGCAGGGGTGTGTGTGCGTGTGTATGTGTGTGTGGTAGAGGTTGCTAAGAACTGATTTTCTTTGTTTACCACATCTGTGCTTTGTTGTAGAAAGTCAGCATGCATGTACCTGTCGCGCAGGTGGATGATGATCGGTTCTTCACCATGAGCAAAAGGCAACAGGGAGCAAGAGGAGGATGAGGACAAGGTGCAGAGCGTGGCACACATAAATGAGGCGGGTGGCAGCCGTGTCTCCTGTGGGGAATGCTCATGTCACACTCAGTGGGCAGGAAAAGCCGGGAAACACACACACATCATTAAAACAAAATCAACAACAGCACAAAGAGCTGAGGCGAGAAAACAAAAACATTAAGACTTGATTTATGGTGACATCTTCTGTAACATCTTGAACTCCTGTTTTATATTTAAAACGCAAACCTTTAAGGTTCTTTTTTTGGCATTTTGCTCTGGGATTGTAAAGGTCAGGCTTTGATAGTGGGCCACAGAGTGTTTACTCAGACTGTTTACTCAGACTGACTGACTGAGTTGATGTTTGTTTAAGAGAAAGGCAAGAAAAATGAGTTTACGTTTTCTGCAAATGTCATGCAATTTCTTCAACAGATGAAAACAGCCGCAGCATGAAAATCAGCAAAATCCCCGCCAGCAAGCAGCCAAGCTAAACAATATCCCATTAGATTCATATTTTCACAAAACCTTCTCAAATCAGAGCGGAGCTCTTCACGGATTTCACAACGTGTCACAGAAACGGGGCAGGAAGAGGAAATTTTATCCGAGAGCCAAGGTTTCACTCTGGTTAGCAGAGTATCTATGTGGATTATCCTCCTTCTTTCCTTTTAACACCAAACCAGTCAGACGGCCTTGGCCTGCAGCTCTGACTTCATAAATGAATCATTAGGGCGCTGCTGGCACAAAATTAAAATAAGAATGCAAAGTATCTGAACTTAACCCCCACCTCTGTTTCACCACACCAATAATTGGAATTGCAACAATGTCGCGGCCGAAGTGATCAGAAACCTGTGTAGTAAGCGGAGCATGTGACTCGGGTTTTCAGTCACAACGAGGATCCCCCCTGATTGTGAATTGATCGTTTTCAGGCTTCATGTCTTTGCAACGATCAAAAAGTCAGAGTATACAGAAAACTGCTGTGTGTTTTCATTACCCCACCATCTATTGTGTTCAGTTAAATTCCTTAAATTGTTTTCTGTCACTCTGTTTTTCAAGTGAAAACACATCCTAGTGGAGGAAGTCTGACTGTTTTTGTTGTTTTCTTTGGAATGCAAAGGTTTGTTGAGCTTTGTATGGACAAATCTGTGGTCAAAATCGTCATTGACTCGACATGATCAGTTCTTCTTCTGGAGTTTAAGCTTTAACTCAAATTGTTTTGGGGTTTTTTTGTTCTTCTTTTTTGTTCTTATTTGACTATGATTTTTCATTTTTGTGGTGCGGCCAGGTTCATTGTCCTAGAGTGACACAGCTGCAGCAATGCGACATAGTCGTGGAATTCAAATTAAAAAGCAACTGAACTTGTATCAACATAATTATCAGTGTTACTTCATCTGTCAGCGATTTTAATAGTTTGCTCTCCTTACTCTTAAAAACATTCACATTTCTATGTAGTTCCTGTTCAGTCTGAATGTAACCATTCCTCTTTTTCCACTCCCAGAATGATGAAATACAGGATATACAGGAGCGTCTTTGAGCCTTTTCACTCTTAGTAAAGATATCATAGCAGAATAATTTCACGTAGAAAAGTGCAATTATTCAAAGTGGGAAAAAGAATTTTCCTTTTTTTTTTTTAAACAAAATTACTTGTTCCGTAAAAAACTCCTTTGTAAATAACTTGTTCAACAGAACAGTAGTTGATCTTTTTCTTTAACATTTCACAAGGTTGGCGCTTAGAGAGATGGAGCTTTGATTATTCCCCTTTGGGCATCATCTGTTTAGCTTCGAGTCCTGGGTATTGTGTTATACTTTTGTCTTCAAGTGTTCTATAACATTTAATCTTGGCAGACAAATACAGCCATGGAAAAAGGTTGGTTTATGTCTGCTGAATCACTTCTGTTTTGATTTGATTCTCTATCTTAGTCACTGTCCTGATGAAAAATATGAGAACTTGTTTTAGTTGGGTTTCAGATTCTCCACAATACTGAACCTTCTCCACACTTTTAATGAGTACTACGTTGTGATGTATGATGCATTTCAAAAAACACACCTCTAGTATTTTGAACCAGACAATTCACACCAACACTGTCTGTTCGGCGGCCAATTCTCCAAGGTGTGGCACTGAGTCATCTAACAAAATCACTAGTCCAGTTGGAGTTCCGGTAGTATTTAACAAATGCCACACATCCATGTTGGTGATCGTAGGACAGAAAATGCTCTTCCTTGTTATACTTCCAACACATAACGTATGTCCAGTCTAATGGTTTTCATGGAGACACCCACATGCCACTCTTTGATGCAGTGCTCTAAAATTACATTTAATTCTCCTTACTGTGGATGGCAACAATCTAAACTTTTCAAAATTTATTTGAAAAGTTTAGATTGCTGTTTTAAACTTATTAATTATTGCTTTGACTGAAGCCATGGCCACATTTAGGCATGCAGCTTTTTTTCTGGAAACCCTTTTCTGACTTAGGAAGAATAACATATACTTTAGTTATTTGACATTATAAAGTTGTCTAGTCTTTACCATTTTGTTTAATAGCTCAAAGTAATGGCCTGATTACATTTAAAAAGTCAAGTTTACATCACAAAGATGCTTCAATCAATCTGATTTCTTTCTTATGAAAGAAAGGAAGAAATATTTTATTGAAAATTTTCAACATGAAGAATGAGATTTCTCTGCTGTAATTAAAGAAAGATATCATTTTAAGATACATTTATAAACCAGGCATTTTACAAGGTAATCTTATTCTTGTTTCCATTTCTTAAATTCTAAAATCACCCAGAAAGCTATTCTTGAACGTAATGGAAAAGGTTCTTTTTTTCCCGCAAAATTTTTAGAATAACTTTAAAGTCTCCAATAGTGAGCCGCAGACGTTTGAACGGTGAGATATTCATTTCCCGGTTCCATCCGACTGCACTTGTGACCTTTAAGTTAGATAGCACAGTATTTGAATTAGATAACTCCACAAGAGGAATGTTTTTTTGTTTTTTTATCAGCTTTTCTACAGATATGTCCATAGATTCTCTATGAAGTTTTGTTCTATGAAGTAAACTATGAAAAAGACATGGGAGCTACTTTAGGGTTTACACAGAGGTGGATCAAAAGCTTCTGGTTCTAGATTTATACCACCTCAAAATGTCTGATAAACAAACTGGATTAATATGAGAGAAAAAAAGTAAAGATGAAGAACAGGTGTTGGTTATACACACAAGCAACATAATGTGTAAAAGCTGATTAAAAAAAAGTTTTTGGTATTGCAGTAGCTGCATCATCTTTGGTTATATGTGCATTATAAGGTTTGCCTCACCTGAAATACATGAATCTTACCTTTCCAACAACACAAATACAACTGGGCAAGATGGATATCAAATCTCATATTTTGTGGAATCCAATGCTGAATTTTTATCATTATGCTGGTATAATAATAAATGACTGAGGTCTAAAAAGCATAAATACTGAATATAGCATTTCTCTGTCAATACATAAGAAGTATTTACTACACTTAAAAATATACAAGGTGATGCAACTCTGCTATTAGTAATATTTTAAAACATAAGGGCAGCACTTATTATATAAATATTGCCTTTGCTATGCCTTGCAGAGAACAAGCAGCAACCCAAATTGTACCTATTTTTGCTAACACCATTGATTCGCGTTTATCGTTATAATTCCAGGAACACTTATCAGGAGCACTGCAGTGCGCCACATGAATTAACGAGCATCCACTATGAACTTGAAAAGTCATTGGACACATTGTACTGATGTGTGCCGAGGAAAAGACAGATAACTGGACTTCAGCTCTGGGTAGTTTTAATAGAAGACTCCACAACTCTTTTTATAGAAATGGTTTAAGAAGAATCAGGTGACCATGGAACGCCAAAAGCAGCTGGTCTGAGTTAATGTTTTGAATTCCCCAGATATATGATTTACAATGTTATTAAACCCACTAATAGCTGTGTGAAAAACCAGTAATGCCTCATTCCTATACGAGTCTGATTTCAAGGGACGAAAGGGTGGCATAAATCTGAGCAATATTGATAAATATACTAATAAATATTTTCACTGCCTAGATTTAGAAGAAGGATGCAAAAACAAACTTAAAGACATATGAGAGCAAAAACATTTGCCGATATTCTGCAAATATTGGCAAATGTGGAAACATTGACCGCACCAAGCGGTCAATGTTTCCACACAATTTTCCATCCGTCTACATTTATCTACTAGTCTGAGGTCAGGTCAGGAAGGAGTAGGTCCAGGATTGAAGCTGCTTTATTGAGATCAGCTGGGTCAGATCGTTCTTTAAGGATGAAATCAGGGTAACTCAGAAGGAACCATAAACTGAAATAAAGCCTCTCTAAGACATTATGGTTATTTATCCATCAATTTGAAAACTGTCTTTTTGATTAATTTGATCAATGCATAGGGAACTAATGCCTTACACATATGGGATACTGTTACTTTGATAGTGATATGTTTAAATAGACATGATCTGGTAAAAATAAAAAAAATGCAAGTCTAATTGTCCATCATATGCATAGTGCAAAATAATAAAGCAAAGGATATTACTGCCAATAATCATATTAGTAAAGAAAATATCAAAAGCAAAAGTTAACCTCCCAGTTCTGAAGAGCCACCTATTTTAGTCAGCTTTTTATAAGATATCATGTCCTATTTATTTGGCTACATAATTTTGCAAACATTTAATAAAAAAAGTGTGGCGATATGCAGCTTCAAAATGAAATCCAAAAGGATTGGATGAAATTTACCTTACAGGTCATGTGCTGTAGTGATTTTATCAAAACATGAGAGAATGGGTTGCCAAGCACTGTAAAATCTGCTTGATGTTCTTCTAATGACGAATTTAATTTAAGGAATGTGAATATATCCATCTTCCATCTGTAAGAAAATATGCCTTAAAGTAATTACACAGGCAGAGTGTGAGACATTCAATTTCTTTCTAGTAAAATTCAAGTAATTGGACGGTACCCCACAAAAACATAGACAGCAAGGGGCAATATAGCAAACGTCCTTTATATTTTTCAAAAATAGTGAAAATATAGCATGTCGAGTTTGGTTTACAAACCAAATATCACTTTCACGTCACAGACGGCATTCAATCATTCAAATGCACAATTATCCAGCTCTTTTAATCCATTTTGATTAACACAATGAGTCTTTCTAATAATTCGCACATTAACATGCACAGTATGATTAATAATTAATCAAAGGAAAAAATACATCATGAGTTCAGCTTTCTCTGATTAAACAGTGTGACAGCAGAATGCAGCAACTCTGAGTACAGGAACCATTTGCTGCCATCTGCTGGTGAAAACAGGGCAGACCAAGAAAAGGTTTCAAAAGCCTCCAGAGACGATCGGTGATTTGAATAGTTCTTTCAGTGTGTCATCTTGGTTTCAGCATCTTCAATCAAACCATCAAGCTCCACGTCTAAGATGAGGGTAGCTCGCCACCGTGCGTGCAATCCCCTCCTTCAGACTGACCACTGGCTTGTAGCCCAGGTGTTCTTTGGCGCTCTCACAGCTGTAGTAGTGATAGGTTCCGGCCAAAGCCACTCTCATGGGTGTAAAGGTGGGTTTGAAAGACATAAAGGGATGCAAGATCCAGGTGAGCAGCCAGAGAAGAAGGGCAAGTCCGTACACGAGTGTGTATGGGAGGTGAAAGCGTGGGGCGGTGTATCCCAAGCCCACCAGAACTTCAGACATGAAGTCCCAGAAGCGGATTGGCTCATCATTGGTGATGTGATACGGCTGCAGGAAAGGAGGAGGGTGCAGAGGTAAAGATAAATGGAGAGCAAATAAAAACAATGAAAATAAAAAGACATCAAAGATGTTATTGATCTATATATATATTCTTGAAGTCTCACTCACTTTTCCACAGATAGGTGAATCTGCTCTCAGGTGCTCAGCAGCAAGGATGTGGCCATGAACAACATTCTCCACATAGGTGAAATCTACAAGATTGGTTCCATCACTGGTTGAGAAAAAAAAACACATTAAAATGGTCTAATTAGTGAATAAACGCACAAAGAAAGAGCAGAGGTTAAAGTTCAAAGTCTCTCAGCATACTACACTATGTTAGCAAGCAGCAGGGGGCGCTGAGAGGGTGGATGAGGATAAAGAAAGTAGATCATCACTTGTTAATGGTTTGTTTATAAACCTTATTAAAATTCCTATTAGACCGCAAATCAGCATAAATGCCTTAAAGCAAAGTTATGGCTATAAAGTTTGTCAAACAAAATTTATAAACACATTTATGTGAAATCCATTTTACTAAAATATAAGGGCTAAATATGAACTGATCTGAGATTTCTATCCAGTTTCTGATCTATGGTTTTTGTAAAGCTTTGAGCTGCTGATTCTTATTGGACTATAAGAATTAAAATTGCCTGTTTAAAACATTTATGACCTTTTTGACTGTGAATGATCCTTATAACCTTATACTTAGATCTCTTACGCTGTGTGTGAGAAATTATTCACCGTAAAATAGGGTTTCATTAACATTTTAAAGCGGGGACATAAACATTTGGAAGTGACATTTTAAACAGGCTTCAGCGTTTTATAGGAGTCATTAGAATAATGAGCACAGTTATTGTTTCTCATGAAAGTCTGTTTTCTCAGCAGAATGTAGATGCTTACCTTAACTTTGAGATTTTCAAGAAATAGTGCAGACATTTTTAAATCCAGCTTGGTCCATGATAGACAGAGGTCAACAGATCAAAAGAATAACATCAACTTTTCTGTCCGTACACAAGTTTTCTCATCCCTCCAGATATCTACTGAAATCATCCAGACATCAGTCCACTTTTTTTTTTGTCAGTTTGACCTAAACATAGGTCAAACTGACCTACCCACTGCAAGTGTAAACCAGCAAACAAGTGGAGGGATTTTTAACCGACAACCAATAGAGATCTCCCGCTCTGTTGCAGCAGCTGTAATGAACAGCTAATGTACCTCCACAGAAAATTCGCTCTTCTCTTTCAACTGCCACCTGTAGTTTCTGTGCTTCCTCTAGCCTCATGTTTAAACCTCTCAAATTAGGAAAATATCCCCTCAGCAACAGCAGAGCATCCGCTCCTAAGAGTGTTGTTGTCAGCAGTGATGCAGTAAGTGATCACAGACAGACTGAATGAATATGTTTTGGATTAATTGGAGACCAGTGAGGGCCCATAAATTTCAGTCATCAGTCAATTTCTCAGTGCATCTCTAGCACAAATTGAACTAAATCCTAAAACAGGGGACTTAAAAAAACACAGTCATATTCAGCAAATTAGAACGTGCATTCTGATGAGGCTCATATGTAAAATAAAAAGTACATTTTAAAAATATTAACTGCAAAGCAGTTATTAAACCTATTTTTTTACCAAGCCCAGATATTTCAATTAAGAATAGTGCTTTTGTAATTGGTCTGATGAAATATTTGTATCTTAATCTTAAACATTTTAATTAATTAAACAGGGTTCTATATAGCTTGATTATTTGTAAAATACTCATGCATGGTTTTTGATTTAAAAGAAGTTGCTTGAATAGTTAATGCCTTTGAGGAACGAAACGATCGCTCACCCGATGATGAACTTCATTTTTCCCCGGCGAGCTGCGTCCACCAGGGTGGGAACCAGCTGCGGATCCCGAGGGCCAAAGATGCCATGAGGCCGGATAGCAACTGTGAGGAAACCCTTCGGCTTGTTGCATGCCTCCAGAACCAACTAAAACACACCACATAGGTCAAATTTGGAGGTTCAGCAAAGAGAATTGCACTGCAATATTACCAGGGTAAGTCTGTAAATAGAGTTATTACGGTATTACACGTCTATTTCTTAAGTGTTTTGTTTGTTATTTTGTTTAATTTCTAGAGGCAAGAGATGTTTGCTTAGATAAGAAGTCCTTTTCAACCCCTCTTACCTTCTCCTGTTCAATCTTGGTCTGAGTGTAGTAGTCAATGGGCTTCTTGGCGTACGGCAAATCCTCTTTTCCATTCTTGACGTCTGTGCCCTCAAACACCACACTGGCACTGCTCGTCAAGACCAGTTTCTGTCAACATGACCACTTAAGCATTTAATCCCAGTTCTTAAAGAAAATGTTTTCAAAGCCACAAGAAAGAAAAACCAGCAGCACCTGTACTCCTGCGTCTAAGCAGGCCTGAATAACCGTCTGAGTGCCCTGAATGTTGACCCTCTCAAACAGCAGCCGGTCATCACTTGAAGGAGCTGGGGAGGCACAGTGGAAAACCAGAGACACGTCCTTCAGAGCAGAAAGCAGAGCCTGGAGACAAGAAAAGCACAGTGACTTTTAAAAAACTGCTGACTGCTAGTTTTTTAAAAGTCCCTTTATCAATTTTATCTCTAGCTGTGCTGGAGATGTGGAGTAGGTGACAAGAAAAACAGAGAGTAATACTAAGCAGTGGATGATTTGTCGAGTAGTTTAAAGTGGGTTTAGATTGGAAAATATTTTTCCAATATTTGAATATCTTGTGGTTTAATCCTTCAATCTGCAATGGGAGGTGTAGTGGCACAACTGCAAACCTATCCAGAAATGGCCGACAAAAAGCTGTCAGGCCGGACAAGTGGATCATTATCAGACAAGCAAGAATCTGTTGGTAGAGGGGCTGCAGAAACACACAGCCCAAGGGGAAGAACCTGCCATACTATTAAGATTTTTATCAGTGAACATTTTGACAAATAATGTTTTATTTCTCTCACATTTGACAACATGCTATACTTTCACTCCAAAAAAACCCCAAAAAAAACAAACAAACATTGTGACCTGAGAAAATGTAGAAAAGTTTAGCAGTAAGGTCAAAATAATGGGCCAGTCCTCTAAAACAACAAGATGAAGACATTGCTTCTGCTTCCCTAGACCAGTCTCAAACTGTTAAATAATGTTCTGCTTCCATCTATGAATCCCATCGGAGAAAGGAGAAAATAGTGACAGAGGAAGTCTGACCTGTTTATCACAGAGGTCTCCCTGGTGAAAGGTGACGCCTGGAAGCTCGTAGCTCTGCCGGATGTCAAACACAGAGACAGAATAGCCCCTGTCCAGGAGCTTCTCCACCAGGTGTCTACCTAGAAAACCAGACCCCCCGATCACTGCACACCGCTTACTGCCCTGCGGAAGACAATCACAGCGATTATTAACCAAACACAGCTGCCATCATGAATAAAAACTTTAAAACAAATTATCTGCAACTCACCGGTCGAACACGTGTGGCCATAATGAGGGGAAACCTGACACACAGGTGGAAAAAAAATAACTTTTTTTTACGCGCAGTGAGGAGAAGTTAGCTTCAGGAAGGCTGCGTCTCCTTTATCTTCTAAACAGCGGTACAGACACATTCACTCTTGAACATGTAGTGCACGGTGTGCAACTTTAACAAATACGCCACAAAAAAACTCCAGCAACTCTACAATGAACGAATATGAACTGTTTCTATCAGCTGAGACAACCTCTGTGTGATTGGTCAAGACATCGTCAAACACAAAGGTGACGTCCATAAATAGCCAATAAGGTTTGCGATACGTCAAAGAACGCCACAATTTTAGCCAATGGAGAACCGCGATGTGCTTAGTTCCACCTCCCATGTGGGAAGCCAGGCCTCTCAGTGTTTGCGACATAACTTTTCACCACAAACCAAGTGTTCATTCAGGTTTGTTTGTATTATATTAAAACAAGAGGACATATAATTTATACAATACTTGTTAAGTCTTGTTCTTGGACGTTTTTACAGATTTCTGTCTATTTTTTCATTTCATTGTTACCTTTTACAAAAAAATGTTTAATCTAAATCTATATAGATTTACCTATTTCACTTGTTCATGAAATGATAAATAAAATAACAATGAAGAGTATCAAAGTAATGGTCACTTTTTATTGACTAATGATATCTGAAATATGTTTCAGATAGTCAGTATTTATTGCAGATATCCTAAATTGAAGCCTCCATACAGCTTAAAGGTAAATCTGACGTCTTTTATACTAATCAAATTAACAATTACTATGTCTAGTCATAAATCAATTTTAGATATCTGGAGTCATGTAAGGAAGGTGACAATCCAGATAGAAGAACCTGTTTGCTGATTAAATTAATCTGCAAACAACTTCTCAGGAACTCATCCACACAGTTTACGGAATACGTGAGGAGAGAATTATAATCTTGCAAATGCAGAGAGGAGCTTCTACTGAGCTGCTGGAGATAAATCAACCTGTCTCCTCTTCAGGCTGTAGGAGATGAAAGAATGAGGAAACAGATGCATCTCTCCTGCATTCAGAGCATTGATAATAAACTTTAACAATGAATAGATCTTATTGTTAAGAGTGTGGTGCAAGTTCGAGACATACAGGATAAACAACACAGAGACATACAGGACAAACAACCATGCACACACACACTCACACCTAGGGACAATTTGGAAAGGCCAATTAACCTGACAGTCATCTTTTTGGACTGTGGGAGGAAGCCGGAGTACCCGGAGAGAACCCACGCATGCACAGGGAGAACACTGTGCAGCTAACTTTTTTTTTTCAATAAAATCCCCATATTTCCCCAGATCATTTAAAGTGCCTCTCATAACTTTTTAAAGTGCTTGTGGAAAGTCTTGCCTACAAAGGCCAAGAAACTTCAATATGTTCCATCCATCCATCCATTTTCTGTTCACCCTTGTCCCTTAATGGGGTCGGGAGGGTTGCTGGTGCCCATCTCCAGCTACGTTCCGGGTGAGAGGCGGGGTACACCCTGAACAGGTCACCAGTCTGTCGCAGGGCAACACAGAGACAAACAGGACAAACAACCATGCACACACACACTCACACCTAGGGACAATTTGGAAAGGCCAATTAACCTGACAGTCATCT
>CAEGAE010089900.1:0-23642 GCA_903067095.1 Girardinus metallicus | reverse complement strand
AGTGACATGGGTAAGGTGGGCGGACGCATACCCATATGAGTGAGGCTGTGTCTCGCCAGGTGGTAGCGTTGAAAAAACCTCTTGTCACACATGGTGCAAGCATAAGGTTTCACACCTAAATGCAAAGTAGCAATATTACTATTATATCACTTCAGCTCTCATTTCCATTCTTCAACAAAAAATATCTAAATTATTATTACTTAACTACACATTTTCCAAGTCATGCAACACAAAGAAATATATGTATGCACGTTTCACATGTTAACTTTAGGGAACACCAGTCAGCAGCACAAAAACTAAACGACTGACCACTGTACTTACTTTACAAGTTGATAAAGTTTGCTCTTTATGACACGAGGAGTTAAAAATCACTAACTTGAAAGCACCAGAATCATTTGTGTGTGTTGTGTTAGTAACTTATCAAGTAAAAGAGAAGCTTAAACGTTTCAACAGAGGTGAATATTTTTCCTCTAAATAATTCACGTGAAAGTCGTCAAATTGTTACTATATTGTTAAAGTCATTGAACATGGTCAAATTCATCTAAGGCAAAACAAGACTTTTCTTACCATCGTAGAAAAACAAAACAAACTAATAAGAGTTTTAAACGCACAGACCATGGGTGGATACTGTGTTTAACACGCCAAATGTTTCAAAAGGAGCCAAGTTGTTTTTTTGCTAAATGACTTATGAATTTAAAGAGGTGTGCATACCAGTAGGGATGACAATATGGTGTTGTTAATTACCATATAATAACAGTGACCAGTCTGAGTTATCCTAAGTAAACAATCTAACCGATTATGTTTTAGATTAGAATAATTCAAATTGATGCTTCTGTTGTTGCAATCTATTTTATCCACTAGCGGATCCATTTAGGGATGGACAATATGGCATTTATCTATATTTAACACTTCAAAATCTAGACAGATGTATCGATCAGTTTTTGTAAACCTTTCACCAATTGATGCAGATTTCAGGTTATTCTGATTTCTCTCCAAGAACAGGAAGCATCTTTAAGGACTTCTTAAACGAGCAGTCATTTATATTTGGAGCAGAGACAATGTCAATGTGTGACAGACCAATTAAAACATTTATAAAGTGTTGATCTATTAAACTCTTCTCTTTAGTATCTTAGATTAACAATTAGCATGGTTTGCATTAGTAGCTGCAAATGGCTTTAATACAACACCTTAACTCAGACATTTCAACAGGCAGAGGCTGGAAGCTCAAAAAGACAAAACAAACCAACTGCAGTTCTATTTTCAGCCTTCCTGTTATCTACCAAAAGTCTTACTCTCCCACAGCTTGAGTGTGGACTGCAGACATTTATCAAAATATTATGAAAAAAGTTTCAATTTAAACCCCATCTAACTTTTCCGTTTCATTCAATGTCATTTTTAATGCCTACTGGTAATGAAAACAGCAAATGTGGAGTCTTCATCCTACAGAAACAAGTTGCACAGAGAGTTGTTGGTTGTGTTTAGATGTGTTGCATTCACAGAATGGAGAAAGACTGGACTTTAGAGAGATCACGGTTGAAATTGTCCAAGTCTGATCACAATTTCAGACTTTCATAATGTGCAAATGACTTTTTCACAGGAAAGACAAGAGCACTTTTGGCAGAAAGATTTTTGAAAAAATTTTCATCCAGGTTAAATTTCGCTAACTTATGTCGAGTACAATTGTACTTTAATACTGAAATACACTCCGTTACAAATCACTTAGACAAACTTAATGACTTTATATTAAATTAAAAAGGTAAAAACACCACTTTGCCACTCATAGTTCTCACTCTTGCTGCTTAAAAGTAGGTTAATGAAGCAAAACCTGAGAGTCTGAGCATAGAACAGCAGTGTACAGGACCTGCCTAATAGGTTATGTGATCTGATATTACCAGATCACCCACCCTGGGTACCACAAGGAGATCAAGAAATGGTGCGTCTCAAATGTTTAAAGATGCATTGTGTACTCTTCTGCATTTCCGTTGCAATACTTGATGTAGTAGTGTAGTGAAATAGTCTAATTGATAATGGGTTAATTAGATATTTAGAGCCATCTGTGCCTGTAGGTCTCTTTCTATATACAGTCACATATTTATAGAAAACCAATTGCAATGAAATCTTTGAGACTTCTCATCCCTTCTATCTTCAATGCAATAAATACCATAAGATACAGAGAAAATGTCCATATCACCCATCCCTAGAAGCTGGAAACACTTTTGATGCTGATTTAAAGTAACGGTGTCCTGTATATTGTGAGAGGGCGAGTGCACTGAGGCGTACCAGTATGAGTGAGGCTGTGTCTTGCCAGATGGTAACGCTGGACAAACCTCATGTCACACATGGTACAAGCAAAAGGTTTCACACCTAAACGCAGAGCATTAAAGTATTATATACAAAACTGTCTGGGCTTGTGTTCACAATCCATCAATGAGCATGACACTTTAAACAAATAGACGAAATTGATGGGTTGTTAACCACAATAATTGCAGGGGCTTGTATTTTATTTATTTATTTTATTTTACCCGATTTTATTAAAGAACACATCAAACTATATGAACCAATTCAAATCCACAGTTTAACACATCACATGAGCTGATGATGTTGCAGTCCTGTCTCCTGTCATCTATAAAGGTCTGCTTTAATACTCATCTTGAGAGAATATAGATTACTACGTAAGCTTGCTGGGTGAGCATCTGATGAAACATAAACACAGTTTGATCTTAGTGACATGGGTAAGGTGGGCGGACGCATACCCATATGAGTGAGGCTGTGTCTCGCCAGGTGGTAGCGTTGAAAAAACCTCTTGTCACACATGGTGCAAGCATAAGGTTTCACACCTAAATGCAAAGTAGCAATATTATATCACTTTGCCTCCTTTTCACTTGTTTAAATGTATAATAAAAGTTTAACGTTATTGGTTATTAACCACACAGAATGCCTAATCGATCTCGCATTGTTAAAAAGTAACAATAAAAAGAGTAAAATGCTGATTTAAGAATGATCCTGTTTATCCTCAACAATACTGTCCCATATCAACAGGTCTTTGTTAACTTTATAATTACAGGGTTCCAGGACAATTTCCATGTGTAGAAACAATCCAGAACAAACCTTAGAGTTCAGTCCTTTATGTTCATTTCAAAATATGAAATATGAGAGAAAGAAAGAGATCTAGAGAAATTGAGATGTATATTTTCCATATTCTTATTTTATGTTCTCATACATAGACGAACCTGGAAAATACAGAACCTGAATTCCAGACTTTGTAGGAACCCTGTAATTAACACGTTCCTGAGGCATGAATATGCAGAAACGTGAAGAGAATTAACATAAAATGTGCACCCTAAAGTCTGACTGACGGTGGACAGACCCATACCCGTATGAGTGAGGCTGTGTCTCGCCAGGTGGTAACGTTGAAAAAACTTCATGTCACACATGGTGCAAGCAAAAGGTTTCACACCTAAACCCAGAGCATCAAGAAGAAAAAATATATTTTTATGTCTCTACAACAAAAAAAAAAACTATATGAGTTTAAAATCCTATTTGGTAACAAATGAGCCAATATGGTTTAATTATTAACTGTGGTTAATAACCAATGTCATAATCCTAATGTAACTTGCAAGTGAACAATACGGTTGTTGTAAATTACAAAATGGGTTGTCTTAAAGCCACTCTATCACAAGACCCGTGTGTACAACCTCATGGAAATCAAACTATCTGAATCTGTGAATGAATGCAGCTATAATAACATCAGAGTCTAGATCAGGCATACTACAGCATCCTAATCTTGTGACAGGTTTAGGATTGGCAGAGGCATACCCATATGAGTGAGGCTGTGTCTCGCCAGGTGGTAGCGCTGAAAAAACCTCTTGTCACACATGGTGCAAGCGTACGGCTTCACCCCTATGCACACAAAGTATGAGCTTTAGCATAAAAAAAAAAAAACCTCAACTGCCAAAAATGATCAATGATAAACTTTACTAATAGCCTTAGTAAAGTTTGGCTGCACTTATCAGCGCTCGGTTTGAACTGGAAATCCCAGCTTGCTTCACAAACCTGCCATCCAAATCGATAAGAAAAAGAAAACGTTTCCACATTTCTTTTACTGCCACTAATCTTTGGCTATTATGTTAATTGAGCTGCCATAGAATAAGGAAGATCTTCTGTTCTGATGGCCAAATCAACTTGTTTCAAACCAAAAAAAAGTTTGGGGTTTTCGGGAGCTGCTTATAAGTGACCAGACAAGCAACTGGGGCCTGAATCTCCGGAGGGGATCATTCCAACTCACGAAATGCCAAATAAATCCTGATTGTGATCGTGTTTCCAACAAACCCAAAAAGGATTTCCTGATTAGATTTGTCAAACTAAATCACGCTGATAGCAGGAGACAATTTTAGGCAGTTGGCAAACGACTGTTTTCAACATTAGAGCATCTGTTGTGCTTTCAGAAAATTAAAAAGTAAAAGTAACTTCTGAAAGTCGACTTTATTCCATCATTTAAAATCTTAGAAAAATCCAACTTACAACACAATATAAATATGAGACATATTTACAAACATAGTTATGTATGCATGGAAGTAGATGATTGTTTCCTGGCCATAACTTTGAATGTGAAATGACACCATGACAAAATGTGCAGGTATTCAGCTAATTTGCTGGGTTTTTTCTTTGCCAAGGGAACCAAAGCGTTAACCAAAAAATTAGTGCCAGTTCAGAGCACAGTTCCAGTTCGACATGGCCTCACAAAGTGCTTCCTCTGTGTGTGCGACTGCAAGATATGCTAAATTTACATCTCCCAATCGGAGTAAAGTTATAACTGCATGCATCTCTGATTTGCAGGCAGCAATTTAGCTTTCATTGTGCAACAATGTAAGGCAAATTTGATCTTAACTTTGAAAACATTGATTAAATATTTTATGAAAATCCAGTTTGCTTTCTGCAGATCTTTGGCAAACATCTTTGAGTTGTAATATAATTGCATTAAAAAAACATCAGTCAGGAAGCATGCGCCAAGATATTCCAGGCTGCAGTAACGCAATGATGGCTAAAAAGCCAGATTTCCACATACTTCCTGGTTGTCATGTCATTTCATAAACAAAGAACAGCGAAAATGTTTTAATACACTGACGATTTGTAAAGATGCTCCAGGACTAAATTAGCAACTGCCAGGATAGTTATAGCAAGCATTACAAACTCGAGTTTGAAGCAGCCATTCAACCATTAATGCGTACTGCATGCACGACCAAAGCCAGGAAGCGATTGGATGGAGGCAAATATAAATAAATGAGCGCATACCTGTATGAGTGAGGCTGTGTCTCTCCAGCTGGTACCGTTGAATGAATCTCATGTCACACATGGTACAAGCATATGGCTTCACCCCTAAAACACAACAAAATTAGAGGTATTCAACATCAAGACATGAAAAACTATTTACATGAATTAAATTTTTCTTCTATCATGCTTTAATAATGTGAAGTTAGAGACATTACACTAACGTAGGTTAACATAGCAGTGCAGTTTAGCTTAATAAATGTATGTAAAGCTGCTCACAGCTTTAAGCAGCTTGTTTCAATTTCACGCTGAAGCTTTTCCCACAAACAGACCAGAACTTTATAATAATTTCACCAAATGTTTGTTATTGATCAGCTTCATAACTGCACTCAATACACCTCGTAGTGTAATGTTTCTCTCATTGGAAACAAGCAGTAGTCAGCAATGTGCATGCAAAAGTACCATTACAGTATTAAAAGTCAAGGTAATTGACAGAATCACTTCTTCAGTGGACAGTTTTCCAACAAAGCCTAAAGATTTATCGACAGTCGTATAATTAAAGCATGGAGAAGGGATTATGAATGTAGTTTTAAAAGTTTTTTTTTTTTTTTCCTTCTTTTAAATGGGAAAACTTTCACAGTGAAAAATTAATTAATCATACCGGTATGAGTGAGGGTGTGTCTTGCCAAATGGTAACGCTGGAAGAACCTCATGTCACACATGGAGCAAGCGTATGGCTTCACCCCTAAATGTATACAGTACCAGATTTTAGAGACAAGAAAATCTAGTCAAATGAGGGCACAGCTGTATGATTTTACATATACCAATATCTATTTTTCGTTACAAATGCTCATTAACCTTTATAGCCAGCTATTTCTGTGCAGACATAAAGACGTAACATCAAATATAAACAATACAGAACAAACTGTGTTCGCAGCTTAGGTTTAATGATTCAGATAGACAAAAAAAAAGGTATATATTTCTTAGTGCCAACAAAAATGACCCATACCATTAACAGAAAATGTCTAGAAACCCTAGCACTGTCAAGAAAGAGGGATAAGTAAAACTTCTACCCGTATGGGTGAGAGTGTGTCTTGCCAGGTGGTATCTCTGGAAAAATCTCATGTCACACATGGAGCAAGCATATGGCTTCACCCCTGCACACACAAAGCAAAGTTTTTCTTGTAAAAACGACAAAATGAACTCAACGGGACACTTACTTACAGCTGCTCCTCAATAAATTTGAATATCATTGTAAAAAAAGTTGATTTCTTTCAATAATTTGATTCAAATACTGAAAGTGACACACACATCATACAAGTGTTTTTATGGTTGAAAGCTAATAAAAACCAAAAATTCACTTTCTCAGAAAATCAGGCTATTATAGAAATGTTTTGTTTATCCCATCTTATGGCCTATATACTCATAGGGCTGAGTTGACGTTTGTCCGCCAGACAGTCGCTGACTGTCCACAAGAAGGTCAAACCGCACCATGTCACTGCTAAAGATGGTGGCTGTTTAGAAACCGTATCCAAGCATAGTGATGGAAACTTAAGTGTAAAGGAAGAAAAAAAAAAAAAGGGAACCTATGAAAGGATTGGGAAGCAGAACCCATCCAGGAGCTTCTGGACTGGACTGCTGCTCGATATCTCTGCCTCAACATTGGCAGATTTTAGTCATTTTTTTTAACATCTAAATATCGAGATAATAAGTAAAGCTTGTTGATAATAAGTCAATAAGTTTTACAACAACTGTTTATTTCTATCTTATTTGCGTTTTGGAATTGGGTTGACCATGTGGTATTTGTTTGGGAATGTGGCAGTAATAGTGATGCGGTGCAGGATTGTTGGTGGTTTAACTAAAGTAGCCATGTACGTCATCGGTGTGACTGTTTCTTTAGGGTGTCAAAAGGTCAGAGAAATTTAGAGATCATAATTTATATCTGTAAATATCAGTTATTGGCCAATAGCAACAATACTACTATCGGATATCCCCCTAATCTTTTTTTTTTTTAATAATTAGTATATCCCTATTTCAGATCAAGCTAAAGTTTCTGTAACAAAAGACACTTTTTGACTTGGTTTTATAAATAATTCTAATTTTCTGAGAAACAGAATTGTAGGTTTTCCATTAGCTAAAAACCATAATTATCCAAATGAAAATAAATGAAGACTTGTGTGATGAATCAATATTTGTGGGTTAAATTTACTCAAATAAAATTAGCTTTTCAACTGTATTATAATTTACTGAGGTGCATCTGTATTTTATGTATCCAGACATGCCAAGGAGGACCAGAACTGAAACAAAATACACATTCAACTAACATTTTCTAATCTGTCGACATTGATTAAAACTGTATTCTATAACCTGAGATGCTTACAGTGAAAGGGCTGTTTTCAATCCAGTCAGGAATATTTTCAAGTATTATCTGCAGGATTTAGCTGCTAAACACTTCCTACACATGTTAACAGCTAAAATGCTTTAATGCTAATAAATATTTCATGTTACACATGACTAATAAATTTGGGTATTTGGGCACCGATGAAGGAAAGAAGGGTGAAACCATACCCGTGTGAGTGAGGCTGTGTCGTGCCAAGTGGTGGCGTTGGAAAAATCTCATATCACACACAGAGCAAGCGTATGGCTTCACCCCTACACATACAAAAGTATGTAAATATTCAAAAGAAACCTTGAACATTTGACCATCAACTATTTCCTAAGTGAGGTTTTGTTCCAGTTATACAATTATACCATGTGTTATTTTTCATGTGATGTGTGTGTGGTGAAAGTTATTTCACTTGAACAACAAAAAAAAAAGGCAGGGATGATCTAACAATTGAACAAAATATCGGCAGTGTTCACACACACACAGCTGTTTCATAAAGAATCCATATAGTTAACAGAAAAATGCTAAGCTTGAACTTATCTGTTACATGTCTGGATACATCCACAAGCGTCTGAACTCTAGTCTTTCTTGCCATTTAAAATCTGCTAAATCTTTGCTTTTGGTGGAAACTTCTAGAGTGAGCAGACGCATACCAGTGTGTGTGAGGGTGTGTCTTGCCAAATGGTAACGTTGGAAGAACCTCATGTCGCACATGGAGCAAGCGTACGGCTTCACCCCTACATACACAGATTATCAACAAATTAGCTACGCCGTTACTTTGGGATTACAGGGAATTCATAACAACAAGTTTATCAAGATCCAATATTCCTTCATTCACTTTTTATGTTAGTTTAAAAGAAGTTTGGCAAAATTATTAGCAGGTATTGAGATTATCAGCTTGCAAATGAAATGGAGTACAAAACAAAACAATATTTAGGGATGTTGTAACAATACATAGAGGCTCTGAGATGGTAAAAGCTACATTGCTATTTAATAGAAGGGAAAAAATGTCAAAAAAAATGGATTTGAAGTTCATCAAAATTAAAACTGCAGAAATATTACAATGAGTTTTCCCAATTATGTTGTAGTGAGGCCGGTCTTCCTCAGATTTGAACTTTCCTGGAGAAAGAGCGCCCTTTCCCCAGACCTCTCTAAATTTGCATCACTAGACCTTAGACCTAGTCAGAACAAACTTCTCACCCACGTAAATGTAAATGTCACCCACGATCTTAAGGTCTAATAAGTAATTAAGTAATTATGTCTTTTATTCATTGGTATGGCTGCATGTTTCATTAAAAAAAACAACAAAAAAAAAACAATTGAAAACCAGTTAAGTCATGAAATTGTTATTTTACAACGATGGGTTGTTCATAGTGGAACATCCCAAAATCTAAAGGAAGGGATTTAGAAAAAATACATTTCCTGTCTAATGGGTTTTAGGTTTTATTTTACACCAAGTCCACCTGTGATCAGCTCATCAGTGCCTTGTGCTTTCACACTGTAGCCAACAATGGGCATTTCTAAAATACAGGACATTTACTTTCGTACGACCAACATAAAGCATACAAGAATGTCAAAAAAATTATTTGAAAAGTAAAGAAAATGTGAGCAACAGTAAAAGTGAGTTCATGTAATTTTAGAAGTAAATATGGATAATTGTATTTGGATCTGAATTGTTTTTGATGCAGTCATTAACATCTATTTATGCCTGTTATGCTGTCTGATAGTTCCAACTATTGTTTGTTTTTGTGTGCATTTACAAATTGTCAGTGTGAGGAAGAAAGCCCATACAAAAAACAAAAGTAAAAAATTGAGGGAAAAAAAAAAAAAAAGCAAATATATTTCCAGAAACCCTTTAAGGGCTCGTCGGTCTTTATACAGCTAGGATAACTATTACACAGAATATCAAAGTCATTTTATTTAAAGTATATTTTAACTTTACAAGGAGATATTTCTAACACTTAATAAAAAGGGCCAGAGCTAACCTGAAATGTTTTTTTTGTCAGTTTGTTCCACAAAATCAAATCCTACAGCCTGCGTTTTTCTTTCACACTGTGTTTTTTCTTCGATCAAAGTCAACCTTCCCTTTCCCTGCGTAAGAATCAGTCCACTGACTTTAGAGTCCTCCCAATCACGCTAAACAAAAACTGGGTACGGTAAAAGAACGCATACCCGTATGAGTGAGTCTGTGTCTCTCCAGGTGGTAACGCTGGAAAAACCTCATGTCACACATGGAACAAGCAAACGGCTTCACCCCTACACACACAGAGCATACAAGTATTAGCTAGTCAGTCTGGTAAGTAGAGAATAACTCAGGAAGAAAAAATAAGAAATGTGTAAAGTGCGTATGGGAAAAGACAGATGCAGTATTGGCAAAAGGAAAAACTGTAAATGTCAACTACATCACCGTGGATTGGTAGATTAGCCCAAGGTTAGTTAGCGTCAATTTCTTACAGTGAATAACTTAGCAGCAATAATTTACTTTAAACAATTATTTAGAAGGTTGACTTACCCAGTCTGTTTGATAGCTATTATGTAAACATTCCCCAGTTGATGTCCACAATTTTTAATTGTACACAATAAAACATTAAGGATTCAGTGTTTGATCACCATGCAGATGCTGTCAACACAAACCGAAGAACATACATAGTAAAAAGGGGCTATGTATTGCATGATTTGTGTTGCCTGTGCTTTAACAGCTTAAAATCTGCACACCGGGGTCCACAAGTAAGAGTCCATCATTAAGTCCACTATTAAAAAGTCTTCACTACAAATCTGATTCACTTGTTAAAGCACAGAGGGGTGAATATTTTGGTACTGCAGCCAGAACAACAGCAACATACCAAAGAGTAAATGTGGTCAAATTTGTAACATGTTAGTGATTAAACCTCTACACATGAACAAAAATCCAAATTATTTTTAACTGACCTGCTCATATATTTAAGGATGGCAAAGATGCAGAGTCAGCTCTCCAAGAATTTAACATCTTATGCTGGGATTCAACATCGAAAAACTTCATGAACAAAACTGTAAAAATTAAGTCGAGGTACTCCTAACCTATTAATGTGATTTTCTAAAAAGGATTCTCAACTATCAGCAGTTGTACACTTGCATGTAATACAGCGTCATATAGCAGTGATAATGGTCGCAAACCCCCATAAAAAACAGTTCAGATAAAATTATTACAATTGCAATAATATAGTTGTTGTTTTTTTGGCTTTTGTAGGAATGAGGGACTGGAAAATATTGCATAATTCATTACTATTTTGTGAAAGAAAAACTATTGTTAAAGGGATTAGTAATCCTGTGGTAAAGATGAACAATCCTCAAAAACTGGCAGTATGATTGATGTTTTTACAGGTTTAAAAACTGTTTCCACTGTTTCATGAGGTCGTCAATAAATCCTGTGTTTCAAAATATGACTTAAAACAATTATTTCACTGTTTAGCAGCACAGTTGCACAACTGGGATGCAGTAGCCTTTTTTATAATATACATGTTGCCAAAAAGATTAATTTTTTGACCCTTTTTACTGTAATTTTTAATCACATCTGCAATTAATCCCACAAAGAACCATGATAATGTCTTTTGTCCATATCAGCCATCTCTGGGACAAAAAATTGTTTTTGTTTTAAATAATAATGCAAGACAATTTAGTCAAAAATGTATATGTAAATACCATGACACAATAAAATAGTGGTAATCTGACTGAAGGTTATCAGCCCATGACAGTCTGATACCATCTAAGCCTGACATAAGATGACACTGGACCAAGTAGAAGCTGCAGAGTTTAAGGTTAAAATTTAAATATTTCTGTATATAAAAAAAAAAAAACTGCACTAAAATGGCATCAATATAGAGTGGGAAGCTGAAATTAGCTTCTGCTTACACCAGATTTTCCTCTACTTTTCAAAAAATGTTCACCAATCCTTAAATAACTGCTAAAATGATCGAAACTTCTATCAAGTTTCACAGTTCTATAACTACACCAGCTAATATATAATACACAAAGTCAAAACTATTAAAAACAAAGACATTCACATAAAGAGGTTTTAATAATGGACTCTGGACTACAGGACCACAATGGCTCCTACTCTTTTGTTTTCTGATTGTGGGGACAAATAAAAAGACTGCATGTTATAATTTGGAATAAACAGATTTCGGGTCTGGCTTTGTTGGAAATTACTGTCCACAGACAAAAATGAATCGTCAGCATCTGTCCCTTGATTTATGTGAAAGACTACATGCGTAGTCAGAATTATGTAAAAATGGGCACGGCTGAAGGACGCATACCCGTGTGAATGAGGCTGTGTCTCTCCAGGTGGTAACGCTGAATAAACCTCATGTCACAAACGGCACAAGCATACGGCTTCTCCCCTAAACCGAAGAGCACCAGTTTTAGTTCAAGTCCCCCACAGATACCAGTTAGCTGTGAGGCAAAGCTATTACCAAACAAGGCTTTAAGTAGGCCACTGGAAAAGCTCAACTGCTGCACACTTCTAGAATCAGTCCAACTTAAATGTTTAAGGCCTCTTTCAACATTTGATTTAAATATTCAGTCACTAAAAGCTGTTCTGGCTTCAAAGAGAAGTCGAGCTACTACAAGCGGCTACCATACCTGTATGAATGAGGATATGTCTCTTTAGGTGATATCCACTTCTAAATGCTCCATAACAATGATCACAAATAAAATTTTTCTGCACTTTGGAGGCCGGACCATTCTCATCTCCACCTGAGCCCTATGACATAAGCAGATAAAAAAAACATTTTAAATACAGGCTTAAGAAGAGTGTAACACAGATATTCAACATGTAATAAACTTTAATGCAAACAGACAGGTGCATTTGAATAAAATAAGAGTATTGTGGAGACGTTTATTTGTTTCAGGAATGAAATTCAAATGTTACATTCATGGTATACATTCAATACACGCCGACTAGCGTAAGTCATGTTTGTTCATTTTAATGATTATGACACAGAGCTACTGAAAACCTAAAATTCTGTACTTCGGAATATCATTGCAAAACTCCTATAACCACACAAAAGAAAACATATTTGACAGAAATGGAAGCCCATGCAGTAAACTGTATGCACTGTAACTTCTCCTGGGGTTTTTGGCCGTTGTTCCTTCAGAAACTGGGGCCTTAATTTCCAAATTAAATGTGGAACACTTCTAATGTCTGGTTCAGACGCCGTATAAGAAATCCACCGGCTGTAGTCAATGTCCTGGATCAGGACATGTTCTCATTGCACTCAACTTTTCATCAACAGTTTCATATAACACTCAGAAAATCCAGCTTCTTTAGGAACGAGGTTCAGTTGCTTACCCTTCTAGCTGAGGGTAAGTCAGTGTCTGCTGGATACCTGTCATCTAACCAGGTATTCCCCTGACTATATACTGCTAACATGTCAGTTTAATAAAAAAAAAAAAAAAAAAAAAACTTTCCATACAAGTCTCGTGTAATATTCTGATTGTGTGAAAAGTTGGGTTTTCATTAGCCGTAAGTCCTTATCAGAATTAGCTAAATTAAATGCTTTATTGCTGCGTGTAATCTGAAACCTTACATCAGTTTTCCTTTGTGAACTGAACATCATACGCCCCTTTATTCAATGTGACTGTTAACACAATCAAAATTCATGTTAAATAGTTTATTCCACACAAACACTAAAACTACTGCAGAAACAATCAAATTTAGCTTTTCCCTCAAAGCACAATGTCAATTTTAAACGAGAGAATCTCCCAGTCATGTCAGATGGCCTTAATGCCCTCCTGTTACTGCTCCCCCTGTTATGCTCACAACTGCAGTCATTGTGCTCCACTTCACTCCCCTCCCCCCCTTCCTCTCCAGAGAACCTCCACCCACCCCCTCCACATCTTTCCTGTGCTCCTCCCCCCACCCCCACACAAACAAAAATGTGCACCCTTGGATGATCCAAGGCAGCCACACATCAGCGAAGTCAAATGCTGAACGCGGTACGTGCACACACACGGGGAGCAGAGTGCAGATCCATGAAATAAGAATACAAGAATTTTCCCAACAATTTCAACAATCCAGGCTACTGACCTTCCCTCCCCTTCCTTCTTGTTCTCTCACTTTACAGGGCGTCACTGATTTCCTGTTCTTTTTTTTCTGCTGCATGTCTTCGTTGGTCCTCATGTCCTTCTCATCCAGCAAGCGGGGAGCTTGGAAATCACCTTCCTTCCTGATAAGCTACGGAGCAAGAGAAAGTTAATTATTTCCCATTTTCCCAAAGGTCTCTTCTTAGCGCTGTAAACAGAGGTTCTGATCATGGCCAAAAACCAAGCAATAGCAGCGACCTTTTACTCTTTATTACACAGTATTTTCAGTTACAGCTACTGACAGAAATAAACTGCGTTGGTCATATAGACCTGTTTTATAACCTGTCTAATAATTCATACAATTCATCAATATGATGTTGTTTATGACAAATCTAAATTATGCAACAAAAGTAACAAAACTGGTTTATCCGAGAATAATTACATACAAAAATTGTATAAAAGCAAAAGGTTTGCAGTCTTCACACTGTGAAAGCCTAGCAGTTAACCAACCGCCCCCCCCATATTTCCCATGCGTAGTCCTAACCAGGGGTGGACAGCTCATTCCAGAAGGGAGGATCATGTGGCTCTGGGGAGCACGGTCGGGTCCGTCTCTCTGAGGTGGTGCATGGCCGAGCGGAGCCATCATTTTTTTAGGAGGAGCAGCCATTGTACTGGCCTGCATCAGGGCCATGCTGGACAGGACAGCTTCGCAGCCAAGCAGCCCCGCCTGCATGAGGAGGAGGGAGAGAAACAAACAAACAAAAAAAAAAAAAAACAAGGCACAACACTTTACAAGCTGTATCAAGTCTTACAAAATGAGCTGCAATTTGAAATGAGCTACAGCTAAGACAGTAGTGTCAGAGTGGCGGCATCCGCCAAGCTATTCATCAACGACAACATCCTGAGTGACACAAGACTGCAAGTAAAACTATTTGTAACCACTTTGGTGTTGTCAAAACAAACCCATTTCATATGGTCGCGGACTGAGCTGCTGGGCAGATGTGACATTGCTGTGGTATATGTGAGCGCAGGGACAGGGGTGGGGACAAGGTCATCCAGAGATCCGTCAGTCAGGATGGTCGGGCTGGTGGGAAGCCACACCCACCTCACTCATCTAGTACTAAAACTGAGGAAGAGGAGGATGTGGACGAAACAGACAGACATACAGTTACAACTGCTTCATCGGCTGCCTTTACGGACACATAATACAAAGCAAGTTCATGTAAACAGATGGTTTTTCTTTGCACAAATGATTCCAGGTAATGAACACATTTTTAACAACAACAGGACTCACTGTGGCTAAAAGTGAATTTAATCTGGCCTAAGACTTGAGAGTTAGAATTATCCTATTGGGAGGAAACGTATACCAGTTTCAGTTCTTATCCGTCATTTGTTTTTTAATAGGTTTAAAACCAATAAAAGTGCCACATTACAACTGCACCTTAAATTACACACAATCTATAACTCAGTGACGATTGAGAAGAATTAAATCAAAAGACAAAAATTCAAATGATAAAAATCAAGTTTTAAAGATAAGAGGATTTTTTTATTTATTTATTTTTTTTTAAATCAAGCCAGTAGTTTCTTAGTTAAACCTTTAAAATATCTATCATTTGATTATTTAATGAAAACACCACATGCTACAATAAGCAATGTGATTTTTGGACGTTACAAAGATTACTACATTTGATTATGAGTCTCAACACTTGACAGATTTTTATTTACATCCAAAATAATTCACAGAAGTCTGCCTTTGAAACACAATTAACTCACATACATATGGTTGCTCTTTCAATAGAAATTATTTTGACATAAACCCTTGACATTTTGACTAGTTTTGTTACAAGGTAGATTGCTACACGTGGCTTTTAATAGTAAAACCAGGACCTTACTATATTCTACATTAAGGTCCACTACATTCAATATAGTAACTGTGAACAGAAGCATTCCTATAAGTTAACTGACTCTAATATTAAGCCCTACATTGTTTAACATTTATCAATGAACATTTGCTAAAGATTTTATTGAATATGTATTAAAAAAAAATTAAAATTAAAAGCAAGCGATTTTTTACGATTTGAGTAATTTCTCTGTGGTTTTTAAGGTAATTGAAGGGCATTAATTACCTCAGAATTTCAGCCTTTAAATTGAAGCAAGGTCTTAATTTGTCAATAAGTCAGTCTTTGCTTTATCTTAAACTCCTCTGAAAGATCACTTGTGTGCAATAATTTATTTTAGCGTAGTATGTTAATATACACTTTGGATTTGATATTTAACATAAATAGGATAACATTTATGCTCATAAAATGTGTTATTGGCTGCTCTACTGTGTAGAAACTACAATATTTTCCTCAATAAAAAAACTAGTTCAATACAGTTCGAATAAATTATTTGTTCGCCATCATTGCATGTAACTACATTTAGGATTGTGCTTTTTGAAGAAAAAAAAAAGGCAGACAAAAGCATGATTAAACCTCCCCCCCCTTTAACAAATACAACGCTATCAATATATTCGATTTTAAACAGAAACATCACGAAGACTTTAGTTTTTCATATATATTAGATTGGTGAAGGGACTAACTTATGTTTTTCCATCATAAAAAGCTTCAATGCTTTTCAGTTCACTAACGTGAGCTAACGTTAGTATAGCCAGACAACTAACGGACCGCTACAGCTAATGCTAATTTAATAAGTCAAGAAGAAAGTACATAATTTACAAATGTGTGTTGCCGTTTGGTTAGTCAAAACACAGAGAATTAACCGAAGTAAAGGCTGACTTTATACTGAACGTAAATTTTTCAGCACTAAGGCCACTACATGCAGTAGTGGCCTTCGTGCTGCCTCTGAACCCTGCGTTAGGTTAGCTGCTGTTTGAGCAGGCTAGCTAACAGCAGCTAACTGCTCGGTGGCGCCCTCGCCCACTCTACTGCTACAGGCTAAAACTCGGAGCAAATCATGAGAAAACGTTTACTTCGGATTGATACAGCGGTTTCGCCAGAGTATATACCTCACAAGATGGATCGCTTCATGTTTTTTCCCCAGTTAGATTACTAAAAAAAGAAACCGCAAGCTCAACTGGTTCCAGACGAGTCTGGGCTATAAAGACATTCGTGATGGCCGTCGTTACGAGTGCCTCCCCCTCCCGATCATTAAGCTAACATTTGTTAGCATCCCAGCTCTGGCTAACACTGACGCTGTAACAATGCATAACCCAATTTACTTCCTACTCCGACTGTACGTTTACAAAATGAGCACACAGACATCCAGATGCATGATTAACATTAGATGAACATTGAAAACTAGACAATTTTTCTACGTACCAGCTTTGCTCGCCGACGTTTTCTGCACCGTCTAGTTTACAAACACAGGAAACGCCACAGGATGTAGCCCACTCCCCCACACAGCAACAGCAGCAAACCCTCCTCAGCCGAAGAGAAAGGGCTCATCTTCTTCCAGCTCCCCGAGAAGCCAGAGTGGTGATCAAGCTGAAACAGCAGAGAAGACTGTTAGTCCATTATTATTCCTGATCTGGAGACGCCCACCACCGCGTTAAGGTTGATAAATGTTGTTGGGTGGGGGTCTTCCTGGCCTCTCTCTCAGCTCACTGTAGATTCAGACCACGTCTGAAGAGGCGCAGATGAGAAAAAAGGGAGTGAGCTCTTAAAATGACAGAGAACAGGGACGTGTGTACAAACAATAAGGAGTTACAGTAGTTTTTATGCTGCCCTTTGCCCTTTTGGATTGAGTCATCTACATATATAAGCCTGAGCAGAGATAACAAGATTAGTGATCGATTAATTATTATATCATTGGATTTCTATTTATTTTTCCTTTAAATTGTGCCACATTTATGTGTTAGAAAAACTCATTTGTCGGTTGCATCCATGAAAAACGATGTAAATTCTTCCTACCCATGCCAGGCATCTTTGTAATGAATAATTCACTTAACGAACATGGCCTCCATAATGTGTTGGAGAACTGTTGGCTACTCGTCCACAACAGCCTAGCACCTCCTCCTAATATGCATCACACTCTTCCTGTAGGATGGCTAGTTATTTGCCAGTGTGGCTGTGTTGGTCATTATCTTCCAAACTAATCCTACGAGAGGTCAGAGCTGCAGAAAGCTTTTATGTCATCTCCACTTTCAAATTCTTCAGGTAGTCTGATAAACTCTGAGCATTGACATATTGGAGGATGAAATTAAATTCCTAAGGATGGAGATATTGGATTGCCACTGGTTTCAGAACCCCAGTTTGATAGCTCTGCATTGAGATTGCAGCCAATGAACACAAGCTTTGTTTTTTCCAGAATCACACTTCCTTTACCAAAAGGCATTTGGCATTGGCAGAGAGCATTTGGTCAGCTTTTGATGGACACAATCAGCTTCATTTCCTTTGCAAAAAGGGGAACTAAACTGGCTTCGATTTAGTGCCAACAAAACGCTCAAAAATATTACCTGCAGGTTACATAATGGCTCCATACTGTGGTTTTTAAACCAGGTCTTAGTTTCTTTGGCAGTGTGGGGATGTTTCAACTCCTGCTGGAAAAGGAAACCAGCCTCTTTATGCAGCTTGTCAGAAGAGGAAAGCATGAAGTTCTCTATAACTTCCTGGTAGACGTATATGCTCAACATATACTGGACTAAAAACATCTTGGATCTTGTGGCCCGCCCCTCTCTCTCCAGACTCTGTGACTTTGATTTCCAAATAAAATGCAAATTGTACTTTTATCAAAAGAGAGAGTGAAGGGATGATGTGTGACGAGGCGGAGTTAGGAAATTTGATGTTTAATTGGTTTCGTGACACGCCAGAAGATGACGAACTGCTGATCCACATTTTCACTGACAGCTTAGAAACAGTATGCTGAGGTTAGCTTCATCTGTCTGCTTATTAACTTATAATTTTTACATAAGCTAAACTAAATTGCCTGTTAATGGAGAGAAATAATTCTTATTGACTTTCGTTACAAGCTTTCACAATTTCTTGCATTGCTGGTGGAGAAAAGATATTAGAGCAGGAGTTGGATTATAAAATAATTTTCATGTAACTCTAAAATAGCCACTGAATGGAATATGTTTTAGATGAAGGTCGAGTCAAAGTTTTCATTCTTCTTTTGATTTTTTCTTTTTCTTTTTTTTCTGTTTTCTGGTCATTTTAGAAATGCCATCAAAAAATCTTAAGCATCAGAAAATTATATTGATGACAAATTCTCTTGCAAAAATGGAGAATAATTGAAACCAAGTGTTTTGGCGGAGTAGGATTTCTGGTGTATATTTTCCAAAGCAAATGTAATAAAATCCAACATTACCTGTGACACCGCCATTGAACATTCGCAGCATTATGGTGCCACATTAAGCTGTTTTTGTTTGTTTGAGAGCATGCAACAAGAGGCTTCTTTGAGAAAGGAAGTTTGTGTCCAGTTCTTCTAACAAATTCAGAAACACAAATTAGATGTGTCGCAGTTTGCATTAAAAGCTGTTGGATGTGTAATTAGCCCCATTCAGAAACAACCACTGGAACACACAAAGGACAAAAGAGGTTCAACCAAGTGAGAACTTTTCTTCGTTCAAAGTAATCTCTTCTTATTTAGAAGGCAAATACCATGCAAACATCTAACTAACTCCATCCTTTACTCCCCACCCAAAGATTTTGCTCTCTCTTGGATGTGCCTTTGCTGTATTTGATGAGAAGGAGAATCCACAAATGTATTTGTTTTTCAGTGTTTTCAGTTACATCAGTGTTGACCAAGGGTTTATGAGTCCTTATGTAGGACTCACTTGGGGAGGCCACTCCCGGGTAAGCATATTACTCTCCTGTCACCACAGAAACCATAGTATTGCTTTGAGTCTATCAAAGAATCCTGATTTGTGCATTTAACGCAACACATTTTGAAGTAAAATTGTGAGACTTGACATAGTAGTGATACATTTCACATGATATTGTAATAATTAATTAATAAGGTTTTGGTTAGTGTTTTTGAATTAGACAGCTTTTCTTTGATTATTTATTTATTTTTGGAGAAGAAAAATACATCAATTTTTATTGCATGTAATGTGATTTTGCATGTAATGCGAAATCACGTTACATGTGATTTCGCAAAAGGCATGTAATGTGAAGAAATTTATAATCTTCTGATAAACAAATGCTAATACGGAAACTGAACGGAAGTGCTCTTGCTGGTTTAGGGATTCAAATAAAAGGCGTAGTTCACTCACTGGCTTAGCGTGGCATTGTTCATTTTTGTCACTCCCCCCACCCACATTTCCCCCATCCCCCCCCACCCTTCCCACACTCCCCTCCAGCTCCCTCCCCCTGTCATGGAGACGGTTGCTACACCCCGTTTATCTTATCACCATCAGACTCTCTCTTGACTTTTAACATTGGGAAGTGAGCAAAGACACCTGTTCTCAGGAACTTTAGCCTGCGCACACGCATACAAAAACCTCCCAGGTAAGTGTAACGTTATGCCTCAGGTCATTGGTGCAGCAAGTCACGTGATCTGCCTCTTCCACTCACCTTTGCGCTCACTCCTCCTCCGCGCTGTCCACTCCGGGCGGTGTCGCGGCTCCAGCAGCCAGTGTCAGGTGTCTGGCAGGTTTTCTCACAAGCTTTGGCTGAACGGAAGTTCCCACAGGTAGGAGCAAATACATTTTGGGACGGGGAAACATTCACTAAACTAACGCCGCTCTTATCCAAAGCAAACAGGTATGTTTGGCAGATTTGAGTTCGTATATTGCTAACATTGACGGAAAGTTTAAGAAATACACGTGTGTGCGTTGTGAGAGCAGCTTGTGTGTTTCTGTTTACTCACGACTTTCCTTGAAGTGAAACGACTGCGTTCTCGGCCTGCGTCATCTAAAGGCTACAGCCTATTTTACCCTTTTCTCTCGTAGCCACCATGAAAGCTAGACCTATAATTAAAGTTTTTCAGATGACATGTTGGCCTCAAAGCCGCGCCGCCTGTCTTCAAGTTATTCCTCCTTATTGCATACTTTAGTAATGACTCTGTAGTTCAGAGTCACTCATGCTCTCCTGAACACCTGACTGAGGCTTTTGTATTAATTCATAATAGATCAATTATGCATTAAGCAAAGAGGACTCCTCCTTTTATCTGACTTAGCAAGTATCCAAATGTGCTGTGGTAGCTCGTTGTCATAGCAAAAAACCTTTGAGGGTGTGATGTCAGCAATGTAGAAATCAAGAGAACTTATATGATTTTGTTTAATTATAAAATCCTGAAGAGTTTACAGGATTATGTGGGCTGTCATCTTGTCAAGCCTTTACTTGTGTCTCATTCCCCTGCTGAAACAGGGCAACTGCTGTGGACGCTTTCACAACGTACAATGCCACTGACTCAGTCAATACTCCTATTGTGAGCTTTTAGCTGGAGAAATACCTTTGTGGAGTTTTGGAAAATGAAAATGAAGAAACCTCTGGTCATGTGATCTGGAGCTGATAAGGTGACACCGAAAAGATTTTTATGACTCACTGTCACAAAACTAATCTCCAAAGTGATTGAGATGGCTTTTATTACCTTGGGCAGCCAGAGTTAAATGCAACAGGGATTTTTTATGAAATATCATTGACCGTGTATACAGTGATGCAGTTGCATGAGCAACTAGAAAATCCCCAAAACTCACGAGAGAAGACAAGGAGCATTAGTAGAACTGAGAACAGGAGGATCTGACAAAAGGAGTGGTGATTACTAGAAATGGAAACAGTGCTGTAGGCTGAATACAACATACAAGGACAGCATGTTACAGGAGAACACTAGTTTACAAGAGCAAACAATGAATAATAATTGACACATAATAATAAAAGAGAACTAATATTATGAATGAACGATGCGTATAAGAATTAAGGAAGTAACAACAAATCTAGAATCCATGTGATTTTGACAGTTTTATATTCTGCTGTCATGATAACCCTAAGTAAAAATAAACTAGGTTCTTAGTAGTACAGTATTTAAAACATTTTTAAGACAAATTCATAATATTATCGAATTTCTTTTACTTGAAGTAGGAAGGGAACCATTTCAAAATCAGTGTGATTAGTACTCATATCACAAAGGACTGTTTGGAGCACAGTAATTGTTGCCTAATGTGTTCCAAGCATTTTGAACTTATATTTTTAAGGCTGTTGTAATAATTACCCAGTTGTACAGAGTCTCATGGCAGCAGATGGTCACTGTGGATGTAAATGAAAACAAAGTTAACAAAGGTATCATAAGAAAGTAGGGTGGTATTTTATGGAAATATACGGATCCAGTTTAGTTAATTCGAATTGATAAAATCTGCCATAATGGGTGTGTCTGTTAGTCTTCTACCTCTCGGACGATTTACTTTGTGATATGACGTCTTTCTGTTACAGGTAGTACAAAGATGCCACACTTCCAAAAATCTAAAATATCACTTTAAGCAAAAATAGTAATAATAATGATGATAATAATAATAATAATAATAATAATAATAATAATAATAATAATAATAATAATAATAATAGAATGATATCAAATTATAGCTAAAATTAGTTTTCAAGCGCTCATTGCACAGAGTTGTATGCCTTTCTGCTGTTCTGCTCTTCATAGTGTAAAACAAACAGCTATTAGCTTGTTAATTAGTAAGGCTACCTGCTCAGGTAGCCAGCCTGCATTCAGCTGCTTAAGACAAGTTTTTTGGGGCTTGGTTAAGACCTGGCTGTATGTAAACCACAGCTTTGCATCAGTTTTAAGTCTTAATTTGCTTAATTTATTTTTTAAAATCAAAACATTAAGGCTGCTTTTGCATGCCTTAAAACCATGACCCTATCTTACTCTTAACCGCTTTCTATTAACGTGGAGAAAACAGAGGATCTGTAGTAATAATTCACTCCATTAACATCTGGAAGGACAGGTCGGACGCACATTTACTTTGTCTCATTCATTGTTTCGAAATCCTTAGGCTTTTTAAGATTTAAGTCGAATAGGTGACTTCTCCAGGGTGTGTCTCCTCCTTTGCATGAAGGAAATGACTCCAGGTTTAAACCAAGACCTGAAGCAAACAGATGAATGACAACAAAAAGAACCCGATCCAGTGTGCCGGCTTAGTATTGGTATCAGGCAGGATGACGAAATGAGCCATCCTGCCTTCAGATCTAAAGTTTGTGTCAGTAATTAGTCGCCTTAAGGAACGTAAACATAACATCCTAACGCTTGTTTGTGAATATATGTTGGATTGTGTTCCGCCATTAGTTATGTCCTGTTAATATTCGTCAGACTTAATATAGAAATCAAAACCTTATCGGTAGAGTAGTTTGAAGCAAACGCAAATAAATAGATCAAATTTGGGCTAAAGTTAAAGGACTGTTTATTGACTGCTTATAAATGAGGGTTGAAGTTCAGTTCAAAGTCCTGAAAGTAGTGAGCAGTGCTGCTGCGCATCAGTGATGATGTAATCCTCTAGGTGTGCCACGGTGAACATGAGCACAGCTGAAGTGATTGTTAAAGTAAAACTCTGCAGATGCCAGTGATTTACAAGGCCCTGCGAACATTTTACATACATGTTGAAACCACAAACATCAATATATTTATTTTATTAGCATCCTAGGTGTAAATACACACACTGCTAAGTAAATAAATCAAACCTTTAAGGTATTAACATCTCAGGCGTGAATTTGAGCATCTTCATCTTTTCAGTGAAGGAGACTCAGATCTGTGTTTCAGTTAGAAATGTGTTCGTGGTTGTGAGTGTTAGTATATATGTACTTTAGTGGTTAAATGTGGCTGTAGTGTAAAATGCTGAGTGGTCAGTATGAAAGACGCTACATAAGTTCTGTCCATTTCTCATTCCAGTGTTTTGGAATATGACTTCACCAGCTCTGCAGTCATCAGAGTGATTAAAAAAAAAAAAAAATAATAATAATGAATATATATATATATATATATATATACA
>CAEGAE010089897.1:0-12399 GCA_903067095.1 Girardinus metallicus | reverse complement strand
GAAGCAGCATTCAGCTTCTATGCACCACAAATCTGGAACAAACTTCCAGAAAACTGTAAAACAGCTGAAACACTGAGAGCCTTTAAATCTGGACTAAAACCCAGCAGGTTGGAGTTTATTAGATACGTAATGAATCTAATGATGCACTGACTTCATGTGATGCTTTGATTGTTGATTCTATGTTGCATAGCTCTGTGTTTTTGTGTTTGTTCTGATGTAAAGCTCTTTGAAATGTCCTGCTGCTGAAATGAGATGTACAGATAAAATATGATTTGGTTTTGAAAATCCTTGTGCGTGTTGTGATCTGTAAGGATCCAGTGTTACAGTGGATCCTTACAGTGGATCCTTACAGATCCTCCTCTGCTGCACATTAGATGAGTTTTTCTTCAGTCTGTCAATGCCTCAATACTTTATTTCTTTTTTCTTTTTTTTTTTAAACTTGAGCAGAGTTAAAAAAAAACTCTGGGTCAAAGCATAATTTATTAATCGTAAACAGAAATATGCGTGTAACTCCGGGTTCTTGTAAATATGCTAAACAAATATGAAGAAATTACGAATACAAAGTAACACACACACAATTACAATTTCTACAACGTTAAATTTCTACACAAATTTTTGTTGCTTGAACTTCACAAATCTGATAATTACCAATTCAAACCTTCTCCTACGGCTACAAATGTTAGATAAGTAACACGAGTCGCCTGGTACAGGCAGAACTGCATTTCCCACAGGTCCGGTCACGATGCACAAACATTTTGAGACTCGTTTCACACGTCAGACAGCCTCAGATTCGAGCGCATGTGGTGCGTTTAAATGCTGGTGGAAAGCTGGGCCAAATGATTTTTGCTCGGAGTCCAGCGTTTTCATCCTCTGAACGTTTCTCACTGTGCTTGTGCCGAAGTGGCAAAGACGTTGTTTCGTTGAAAAGCGTAATATTTTAGGACTTCTTTTCAATACTCCAAAATTATTTATAGACATTTTGTGCGTTTTTGAGCAGTCCAGATGAGATTATTGTTATTGTATTTATATATTTTTTGAGGAAATGCATTATGTGTTTATTTGCATCTTTTAATTTATTGTCTCTCTAATATTGATACGTCTTAAGTGGTTAATTGATAAATGTGCAAATTGTGTTTTTAATCTGATTTCATTGATTATCAGAATAATAGAACAACCGATTGCTAAAATATTTGTTAGCAGTCGGGGGCCCGACCAGCCTGTCAACACCAGACACTTCACCAGTCCAATTTGCATTATATGTGTAACATACCTACTGTTATTAGTGTCCTTTGTAATTATCTTACATCGGTGGAGCCGCGGTGGGTCCTGGAGGCCCGGCGTCCTGCATGTCTTAGTCTCTCCCTGGTTTAACGCACCTGGATCCAATGATGGATCATTAGAGGCCACAGAAGAACTTTGACCTGCTGAGGAGGTTGTTATACCAGCAGGGAGGAACTAGAACATGCAGGATGCCGGGGCTCCAGGACCCACTTTGGGCCCCCCTGTCTTGCATCATACTGGGGTTATTATGGTTCTTGGTTTTCACCTTACCGAAGTAGCAAAGATGCTATAATTAATTAGCATTTTGAAATGCAGAGTGGTGTGGCATATTGACTATTTGAAAGACAAACACTGGATTTACGCTAAAACAGTTAGCTAGTTTAATATCTTTGTATGTAATATGTACAAAACACGCAATCTATCACATTCAAGTACGATCAAATGATGCTCGTGAGGGCCCCCTGGTGGTGGTGGGGCCCTAAGCCGCTGCTTGGCTCACATTGTCTTGGGCCGGCTCTGGTTGCAGCCCAGATTGGGTCGTGTTCTCCTGCTGTGAATGCAGCCTCAGAGCTCATTTTACTGATGTTTGGTGTGTCTCAGGTGAAGACCTCCGGTCGTCATGGAGACAGCTGGAGACCCAGGAGACGTCCAGGCCCGGCAGGTAAAGCTCAGATCTCTGCTCTTCAAGTGGGACAGAGACAGGAAGTGGCTCCAGACCTAACGCTCTTCCTCCTCCTCTTCTTCCTCAGTGCGGGACCTGTGACGGCGCCTCGGCCTCCTGCTGGTGTGTGGACTGCAGCGAAGCTCTGTGCGACGCCTGCCTGGCGGCTCACCGCCGGGTCACCCTGACCCGATCCCACCGGGTTCTGAACCGGCAGCCTGAAGGTCCGCCGGGCCGGTTCCTCCTGGTTTATGGCTCTTTCCCTCCAGACTTGCTGATGTTTCTGTTTCCTCCCCAGGACCCAGTTTGGTTTTTCCCACCAAGTTCTGCAGAATCCACCCGTCTGAGGAGCTGAAGCTGTTCTGCTTCAGCTGCTGCCAGCTCACCTGCAGGGACTGCCAGCTGGCGGACCACCAGAACCACAGGTGCTCCTCCTCCCTCCATCAAACGGGGACTGTAAGGAGCAGGCTGGGTTGTCGGGAGAGTCTCTAGCAGTCAGTAGCTTAGCAGGACTCGTCTCTGTCCAAAATACAACAAACGAGTAGGGCTGGACAATAAATCAATATTTATCTTAATAAATATGTGATCAATATCAACAGATAGTATGTCTTATAGAATATTCAATATATTTAATATTCACTGAACTTTGGTCCAGAACTGCACAGAATTCTGGGAGATGTAGGCAGTTGCTCAACCTCTCATGGCTAGCTAAGCTAGCATGGTAGCATCAACTCACTCACTCTCTGGTTTCTTAGCAACAACCTGCTGAGTAACTTGCGCAGCAGCAGTTTCATGTTTTGCTTCAAAACTGCTTAAAAATAAAAACAACCGCATGGAGTGAAAACTGAGGATGAAACGGGAAAATCAGGCCACCAGTTTGGCAGGACTTCAGATATTTAAAACAAAAAAACTAATCAATAATTATCAATATTCACTGATATGATATGCTTATATCATGAAACGATTTTCAGCCATATTGTCCAGCCTGACAAACAACCTATAAAAATATCCATTAATGTCTCACAGGAGATGCGTTTCTGCTGAACAGCAGCAAAGTGATGGGAAATCAAAGCCAGTAGATTCACACAGATACGAATCTGCAGAATAAACAACAAAATACTGTGCAGCAGTGTTTTGTTTCTCAATCCCGTCCTCAGGCCTCCGGCCCTGCATGTTTTAGGTGTTTCCCTTCTGCCACACCTGGATTGAATAGTTTGGTGGTTAACAGCCTTCTGCAGTACTTGATGCTCATGCAATCAGTTGAGTCAGTTGTTGTGGAATAGAGGAACATCTAAAACATGCAGAGCAGGGAGGCCTGGAATTGAGAAGCTCTGCTGTACAGTAAGGGCGATATTTCATCAATATTGAGCTGTTATTACAAACAGTCCAAAGACATGAGCAATTGATTAGATCCTTAAAACAAATTATTTACCATTAGTGACGATAAAAACTACGCAGAAACCAGTAGGGGAGTGAATATGTGGTTTGGTGGGAGCAGTAACGCTTAGCCGCTGCTGGGAGGAAGGATCTGCATGATGCTCCTCTTAGGGCTGAAACCATCTACAAAACTGCAAAATCAAAACATTTAGCATTTAAAAAATCTTTCTACAAAGACCTGTTGTAGCTTCATCCGGTTCAAATTCTGTAAACGGGAAAAGAAAAAACTCCCATTGAGATCCTTTTTCCATCCATTAATTAATGAGTTCATCCAAAAATAATCCCCAGACCAGCCTTTCACCGTACGGTTGTTATTAAGTCAGTCAGAAAGGCCTAAGCTGTTTTCAATGCTCAGTCTTTCAAAAAAGCAGTGTGTCATGACCTTTGACCTCTCCCTGGCCTGTCCAGGTTCGACTTTGTCAGCAAAGCGGTGACAGGTGTGAAGAAGCAGCTGGACGCCTGCATGCAGCCATTCAGAGCGCAGTTGGACGAGTCCAGGAGGAGCCTGCAGGACATGGAGACCAGGTAGGGTCGCCATGGAGACCAACCCAGGATGAAGAAGATCCTCCTCGTCTCCTGCTGTGCAGAGCAGCTGCTGACATGACGTCTCCAGGGGGCGCTGCAGGCTGGCAGGCCCGGGACGATGTCATTACATAGATTCAATAAAATCCTCTTCTGCAGAGCCAGCAGGTCTCCAGGTTCTAACCTGACCTGACCCGTCCCAGCTCTGACCCCTGCTGTTGTGTCCAGGCTGCAGGTTCTGGCCCGCTGCGAGTCCTTCATGACCTCCAAGCTCCAGAAACACGTTGACACGCTGATGGAGCTGCTGAAGAAAAGGTTTGAGGAGATCATCAAGCAGATCCAGGTATCTCCAACCAGACTGGGTAAACTTGTTCTACTGGTTCTACCTCCATGAATCAGCTGCTTCCTGCTGGACCTCATGGTTTTGTTCCTGTGTGCAGGTCGTCTACAACGTAGAGCGCAGCCTGATCAGCAGAAAGATGGAGAAGATGAAGCAGCTGCAGCAGAGCCACGTCCCTCTGAGTGAAGCAGCTGAAAAGGCCAGAAGCACCACCAACCTGCCCACCCTGGTGGGCTGCATATCCCAGGTACGATCCGTCCTCATCGCCTTCCCGCCCCCGTCGAGCCACACAGACCAACCCAACGGCCCAGTCAAAGCCTGAGGCTCAACGGCCCAGTCAAAGCCTGAGGCTCAGCGGCCCAGTCAAAGCCTGAGGCTCAACGGCCCAGTCAAAGCCTCAGTTAGAAGATTAGCTTTGTGGCAGCAGGACAGGAAATGCTTTTTCCTGGCCCTCCGCGTCATGTAGTCTGATGGTTGGTATAGAGACCAGGATGTTGCTACAGAGCACAGCTAACTATGAAGTTAGCTTTGCTTACCCTAAAGCACTAATTATAAACATTAGTTTTGCTAATGCTGAAGTGTTACATTTAATAGAAGCTAATGCTAAATTACTAACTACAACAATCTTGATACCCACCACGTGCCAATAACACAACATGTGCTACAACATAGAATATCATCAAATTCAAATCTGTTATGCACCATTAGTAAGCACCTTTTCTCTAATTCACTAGTAGCAGAGCTAATCTTCAGCTTAGTGCTTTTGTTAACTTTTAAAATGTTTAGCACACTTAGCTTCCCCTAAATAAATACCAACGCTCTAATTTACTTGGCTGTTTTGTAAACTTACAGATGAATAAAGTTCAGTTTCTGTGTTGAAGTTTTGGTTATTGACTGTTAAAAATTCATCAGATATTTAGATGTTTAAATTCATGCTCTTATTTTGAAGTCTGTTTATGTAGCAGTTCTGTTTTCTCTCCTTTCATTCATTTTGTTTACCAAGAAACTTTATTCAACAACTTAATTTAGGGGAAGCTAACTGCGCTAAAAGTTGTCAATATCTGCAAAAGTGCTAAGCTAAAATGTAGCTATGCTAATTAGCATATTAGCAGAAGTTTTCCAGGGATTTCCAGATGAACAGTCTTCCTTTTTCCATCATTAATTTGTTTTCAACACCTGAGAAGTTGATGATATTAATTAGTTCATTAAACTCGTGTTTCCTGTCCTGGTAGATCACCTCCCAGATGAGGGACCTGGTAGACGAGGACTCACGTCCTCCTTCCAAGATGATCGACGTGAAGGTCATCACCGACAGAAACTCCGTGGAGGGAATCCTGAATTTCGGTAAGATTCAGATCGGATCTGGTTGATTGCTGGGCTCGGTTGCTGGCCCATAAAGCCCATTATCCCCAAGGTTATTGGACCAGTTTCTGGTAGCGTTTGCACTTTGGGTCGGTTCATTTGGCTCGTCTGGATCTTTAATTTCTGTCTGATGAGAAGCAGAAAGAAAATGATGAAACTTTGAGTATTTTAAAACCAGCAGCAGAGATTCAGTGGATTCAGTTCTGGTTGCTGTTATAAAAACCATCTGAAGGCTTGAATCAGAACCGAGCCAGAATCAGAACTGAACTGAACCAGAACCATCAGAACTGTGAACCAGTTCTGATGGTTCTGGTTCACACAGAGAAATATTCTACCAGATCAATAAAAAGATTTTAGACAGAAATGTTTGCGTCTCAGTCCTGGTCTGGACTCCTTCTCCGTGAATTACTGCATCAATGCGGCAAAGCACGGAGGTTCTGCTGAAGTTCTGGAAGTCCAGCTTTGGATCTTTGGTTCTGGTATCTCTCATCTTCCTCTTGGGGATACCTCATAGATTATCTGAGGTTCTGGTTCGGCCCGTTTGCTGGCCCATAAAGCCCAATATCCCCAGGTTTATTGGACCGGTTTCTGGTACCGTTTGCACTTTGGGTCGGTACCACGTCCTGCTGAAAAATTAAACCAGATTCTCCATGAAGCTGTAAAATGTTCTGGTAGACGCTGCGTTGGCTTTTGGCTTCAGAATCCCAGTGGACCAGAACTAACAGACATGGTGACCCAGATCCTTCAGCTGCATGGGTTCTGGTTCTGATCCACTCCACTCCTCCAGACTCTGGGATCCTGAGGTCCAAGTGAAGTCAAAACTTCCACAGAACTCCTTAAAGCACTCGAAGTTCTGCTCCAGATGCTGAAAGGCGAGGCTTCATTTCATCACAGGTTCTGATTGGTCGGGTTCAGGAACTGGACTGCAGCAGCTCAGAGAACCGTTCACCAGTGGGTTGGATCCGGTTTTGTTTAGAGATTCTGACCCGTTGTTTCTGATTCCAGGTAAACTCCACGTCTCCTGGATCCCCTTCTCCGCTCGGCGGGTTGAACCTCCACCATACTCTTCCTCCCTGCTTCCTGCTCCGCCCACCTCCACCTGCCGACCCTTCACCCCCAGCACTGCCACTACCAACAGCAGTTCTGTTGATGTTGCTGCTCCTCCAGCTGCCTCCACCAGTACCTTCATCAGAACCGGTCCTTTCTCTGGGTCTGGTACCGCTGCTTCCTCGGCTCCATCAGTCAGGATTAGCTGCTCTACTCCTCCACCCTACTCTTCTTCTTCCTACCCGTCCTCGTCTGCGGACACCATGACGGACTTCACAGAGAACAATAAGGCAGTTCTTCATCCCAAGTCTTCCTCCATCAGTAAGCTGGACCCAAGTTGTGGTTCCTGGGGACCAGCCCAGATATCCAGGGTTCCCTCTTCCAACAACTCACTTTCTGTTCCTGCTTCCACCTCACTTCCTGTTCCTGCTTCCACCTCACTTCCTGTTCCTGCTTCGACCTCACTTCCTCCTGTGGCTTTATCTTCACTTCCTGTTCCTGCTTCCACCTCATTTCCTCCTGTGGATTTATCTTCACTTCCTGTTCCTGCTTCGACCTCACTTCCTCCTGTGGATTTATCTTCACTTCCTGTTCCTGCTTCGACCTCACTTCCTCCTGTGGCTTTATCTTCATTTCCTGTTCCTGCTTCCACCTCACTTCCTCCTGTGGCTTTATCTTCACTTCCTGTTCCTGCTTCCACCTCACTTCCTCCTGTGGCTTTTTCTTCACTTCCTGTTCCTGCTTCCACCTCACTTTCTCTTGTGGCTTTTTCTTCACTTCCTGTTCCTGCTTCCACCTCACTTTCTCTTGTGGCTTTACCTTCACTTCCTGTTCCTGCTTCCACCTCACTTCCTCCTGTGGCTTTACCTTCACTTCCTGTTCCTGCTTCCACCTCACTTCCTCCTGTGGCTTTTTCTTCACTTCCTGTTCCTGCTTCCACCTCACTTCCTTCTGTGGCTTTTTCTTCACTTCCTGTTCCTGCTTCCACCTCACTTCCTGTTCCTGCAGTGGTTAAGTCCAGAGCCGCTCAGGACATTGAAGCCAGGAACCCATTCCTCTGTAGCCTCCTCAGTCAGTTGTCCCCGTCCTCTTCGTCTCCGGCCAGTCCGTCTCCGCTTTCCTCAGGTCCAGTTTGTGGTCAGAGTTCATCCAGTAGCTCCTCTTCCTCGTTGACTTCAGACGTTCGCCTCCACACCTCGACCACCAAAGGTCCCGAAAGGGTGGCAGACCGATCTGAAGGAGCAAAGCCTACTGGGAAACGGGACATGGAGGTCAGGATCAATGTTCTGACCAAGTCCCAGCTGGAGTCCAGCTCAGAGAAACTGTTTGTCAAGTTTCAGTGGATGAAGAAGAAGAACTCCAAGTCTTCCAAGTCCAGCAGCTCATTGGTAACTTGTTCTCCAAAAATAAAGAGTTTACTCTCTAGGAAACGGCAGCCTGAGAGGATTCAGAACCAGCCTGGCAGTCCGGTCCGAAAACTGAACTGCCAGGCTGGAGGCAGTTCAGAGTCTTTGCCCTCCATGCCTTCTGTTCCTCTATTCCCATCCACCAATCTGGTCTTCCCCAAGGCAGTTTCCACAGCAGCTCTGTCCACCAACATTCAGCCGCTGGTACCGGACACTTCTAACGGCCCGGTCCAGCCGTTGCCTAGTCTCAACCAGCAGGTTCTCGGCCAGAACCCGCCTACCATCCTGCTGCTGACCAACACCAGCCAGACTCCTGTGACTGACTTTGGTTCTGGTTCCCCCTCTTCGGTCTCGGCCGTTCCTCAAACTCTTCCAGGGAATGACCCGTCTATCCGGTGTAGTCCAGAGATCCAGAGCCGTCCTGAATCCAACAACCTGCAGCTCCTAGAATGTCTCATCTCCGAGATTGGACTTCCTTCCTCTGCCTTGAAATACCAGCAGCAGAATCCTGCTTCGCAGCAGACGGGCAAACGAAAGAAACCAAACGGACAAGGTTCTTCAGCTGGAATTGATCCACCATTAGAGGGCAGATCATCTGACCCAACCAGGACTGGAGCCTCGGACCGGGAACTCATTGTGGTGCTGTCAGACGACGAGTCGCTGCCTGACGTGTATGAGGTTCAACCCAGCGTTGAGGAGGTCCGGTCGTTTCTTCCACCAGTTACTGTTGGAGATTCAGATGCCGAGACCAATATCGTTGAGACCAAACCTCCGGGGGACGAGTCCAAACCGAGAACATTCAAGTCTATAGAAAGAGACATCTTTGATGAACCAGGTTCACCGGCAGTGTCAGAGGACAGGATGTCCACTGCCTTGTCTGAAGTACCTGAACTAGGACTCAAACTGTCTTCCTCTGAAACGTCTGACAACGACGACGAAGACCTGCTGAGCATTAAGACTGAACAGTCGGACTACGGTCAGCTTTGCTGGCAGCCCACGGTGTCTTTGCTGAGACTTCCCCTGTCCCTGCCTGGACCTGGACGGCCCCTGCCTCGCTACCATTTCATCCTTGGAGACAAGCAGGACGAGCTGTACCTGCAGGAGATGGAGGAGGACGATCAGGTTGGTTCTACATCGTAATGGACTCATACAACAGCATCTGCTCAGATCAAGTCCTGTTATGCTTGTTGTTCTGCTGTCCCACAGTCCAGCGATGAGGACGTCTCAGAAATTGTCACTGACCACAACTCTGATGTCACCGAAGACTTCACCATTCTTCACTCCGCAGAGTCGCCACTGTCCCTGGAGGTCATTTCCTGTGCCGCTTGTGGATCATCCAGTGCATCAAAGATCTGCACCGTCTGCGGTCGGGGGTACCACAGAGACTGCCACGTCCCTCCGTTTGGACCGGACATCTGGTAGGACTTACCTTCATCTGCTGACGGAGCTGATCTTGAGTTTAGCGTGACATTGTCTGCAGATCTATACTCCTAGAAACTATTTGGTGGTGCTTTAAGAAAACAGTCTGGGGAGGCATCCCTGAAGTGAGCCACTGTACTTTCTACTGGATCTCTATCTGGAGCCTGGTTCAGATGCAGCATCTGGGCTGAAGAAAAGGAGGTCATATAAGTCCAAATAAAGCTTTCTGCAACATCTGTGACCCCGTGGTCAATGCTGAACCCTGAAAACAGCGAATGAGAACTTCCTTCAAACCTCTTTCTTGCAACAGAATCAAGAATCGAAACATTACATTTAATCAAGTGCCATCATTCAATCGATTACGTTTCAAAGGCAACTCTAAGCAGCCGAGTTTCTAGTCTAGATTTAAAGGCTCTCTGTGTTTTCAGCCAGCAGCTTCATCCCATGTTTATTAGCATCCGCCTCTTCCAGAGAGGTGAAAGCGCTGCCGATAGATCCAGAGGTTAGAGATGAATCTATTGGCAGGTTTTAATCAGCCTTTTGTTCATCACGTCCAGCCTGGAGTGTTTTTCGTCTCCCCGTTGAGGTGATGGAATCGGACCACTGAGAAGTAACTGGGTGTTCACTTTGGGGTGGATGTGTTGGCCTCACTGTTGATGTTTGAAGGCAGGTTTCACTCAGAGGCTGAAGTGCAGAAAATCAGTTTTTCAGTGGGATTCCCACGCAGTCAGAATGTTTTGAGGCTCGGGCTGGTCCTTTGTCCTGGGAGGCGGGTCGGTGGAGCCGCTCTGGTTCCAGCTGCTTGTTTTTTATTCGCTGGTGGTTGAAGTTGGGTTTGGGGTCAGAGTCGGCCGTGCTGATTCGTCCAGGTGTGGGGGGGGAGCTGGAGACAAAGGAGCTCCAGGTTTGTGCTTCCAAACAATTAGTTTATGCACTTTTAAAACTCACAATATAAAAATCATGTAGCTCTGAGCTGGGAGCCATGAAGCTGTCATGCACTGGTGAGTAGTGAACGTAATGTTTGTTTGTTTAGCATGTCGTTGGTGTTAGCCAATGCTAATTGTTGATCATCAATTATCACATGATCTAAATCCTTAAATTCAATTTATGTGTTTAAGATAATGAGATAAATGCTGATATATTTATTTTTTCTTAAAGATTTGATTGTGGATAACTGCATTTATTTCTGTATATAATAACTGAAACAAGTCTGGTTAACTAGGAGGCTGGTAATTTACTGGTCCTGTTTATTTCAATGCAGGCCAGGTGACCCTTGTTAGGGTTAAAGGTTGGCGAGCTTCTGACCTCTGGCCGGGCCAGGAGAACCTGAGATTCAGTCCAGGCTGATGGTCTGTAGTGTTTCCCTCCATCTCTCCATACAGACACACGATCCATCATTCATCTTATCTTCACTGGACACAAACTGCGCTTGGACGTTTTCACCTCAAATATCTGGACAATCAAACTATCAACGTTGTAAGAGCCATAATAATGAGATGAATAATTATGTTGGTGACAAGAGCACACGGTTTGACACTTGGGTGGTGGGTGTGTCCAGGTGGGCGTGGCTGTCACTAAGGTATGAATGGGAGCTACACTGGCTGTGTATGTATGAGGAGCCGGGTGGTCATGATTTCTGTTGACCGTGCTATAATGCCGTTTTATTGCTGGCACCATTGTGTGGTTTGGCTGGTCAGTGTGTGTCAGTTCTAGTAAAGTCGGAAGTTTGTCAGTATAAGTGGAATAAATTGATGATTACCTGGAGTTTATTAAGCGTCAGACAGTTTGAAATTCCCCGAGTCGACCCAGTGCGGCTCTGCAGCACCGTTAGTTTAGCCGCACGATTAAACATGCCAGTCAGACTCTGCTGACCGGTGGGGAAATGTAGGACTGTGTGCACATTATAAGGAAGATTTACTGCAGTACTGTGTATTTATATTTTGTATTTATTTTTGGGTTCTATGTGTGTTTTGTGTCCTGTGGTTCACTTTAATTTTCCCTTTTTTTTAAATACACGGTATTGAAAGCTGTTATTCTTTTGTATTGTTTTATTGATTACTGACAACAGCTGAATGAATTTGATCTTCTGGTATCATATGTCATCTAGTCCCTCAGTGCATGAAGCAGACGTCTCACTCCAGGTTTCAGTTTTACCGTGGTTGAATATTGCTGGGTTAATTGGCGCTTTAGAAGTTATCTGGAAAAATTAATTTAGGGAAAGCCAAGAGTTTTCAAAGTTAGCAAAAATCCTAAAGCAGTAAATGAAATATGAGCTTTGCTGTTGGTGCATTAGCAGGTGAGTGAAGTTTGCCCACCACTGAATAAGAAAGTTCTTGATGGATGTAAACTGGGTCGGGTCCAGATGGGCGGAGTTCAGTGTTGTTGAAGGTTTTCCCTGATCTCTGTCTTGCAGGTCGGAGCTGATCTGCTCGCTCTGTCAGGACCTGTCAGACCCTTCAGACCCCTACAGCTCCGACAGACCCAAGAGTCCACACGGTTCTTCCCTCAGCCTGCAGGACCAGCGGGTCAGAACCCTGTAGACTTCAGGGTGGGGTGGGACGGGGCGGGCGGGGTCATGTGCCCCGATCAGGCCAGGTTCTGGTCATCTAAACCCGGTTCTGTGTGTTTCAGAGATGCGAGACTCTCCTGCTGCACCTGAAGGTCGAAGGCTGCAGTCACTTCTCTCAGGTCAGTTCTTCTGCCAGTCGGTTAGAACTGGACCTCCAGTGTCCTTGGTGAAGTAATAATCCAAAAAAATCTGTTTTATAAACTTTTTAACCTCTTCAAGGCTGAATCACCCACATTAAAAATATTCTACTTTGCTGTTTCTTCTTTGGAGAACATTTTAAATCTTAGATTTTTCTTTTTCGGAACAAAACACTGAAAACATAAAAAACTGTGAGGAGCGTGTGTGTGTGTATATA